>PVKC010000662.1:0-52871 GCA_004027635.1 Crocidura indochinensis
TCTTGTATATTTTTGTACCAACATAAAAAGAAGACCATATCTATACATATATACACACATATAAGACTATATATACATATATAAGACTATATATACTATATATAGAAAAAATAAATGAAAATGGGTTTGAAAAATAATCAAGGGAACAAAGTGATGCAGAATGTTACCTTACATTTGGAGATAAAAAAGTTAAGAGTTAGTGTTACAGAGGCCTTATACTTATAAAGGAAATATAGGTTTCCTCATTGTCTTCTGAGATATTTCTGTGAGGGATGGAATCTAGGGCATGTTTTCATCACACATCCTGGTCTTGTTGAGTTTCAGAAATGATTTTCAGCAGAAAAGACTTGGATAGAGTTTTTGCACTGGGGATCCTTCTGGATCTGAATCTGGTATCAAACAACAGTCCACATTTGGGGGGAGGTGAAAAGGAGAGCCACAGAACATGAGTCAGCAGGAGTGTTGGTTGTATTTTATTGCTGGGGGATGAGATATGGGGCTGAGTGGGTGGGTGTCTCTTCTCTTGGGAGTTGGGTGATGATGTATTGGGAAAGGAGATAGGTCTTGATACCTAATGGATTAAGAACTAAGGGTAAAGATAGGTAATAAGGTGGGATATCAGATTGGGATTGGGGTGTGAAGGGATAGAAGGATTTCTGTAGGGAAGAGGAGAAATAGTATGTATAAATAGTATATGCAATATTGTCATGGATTGTTTACAATAAGGTTTGTCATTCATAGAGGAGTCCTCCCTCTATCTAGTCATGCCCACATAAAGACATACATTAGTGATCTATTCTTAAAGTGTTGTTAGAGGTCTGACCCTAATAAGATGTTCCTGAGCTCTTAAGGACTGGTTTAATTATAATAATTAGCTTAGGTATAGCTTAGGAAAGAGAGGAAGGAAGAGCAGAGGATAAGAGCAGAACTTAAAAGTATATAAATAAAGTAAAAATAAGTTTAAAAATTTAGTAAATCAAATAAAAGAGATTGAATTGGTGCATCAGAGTTGAGAGGTTTTCCCAGTTTCTAGACATTTTGTCAGTGATGGGGTTGGGCCTTGGTAAATGAAGGTTTCAGAGTTAGACAATGGCTGGAGTAGTTTAGAATACACATAGATTTCACATTTCACGTCCTAAACAATGTGCTAATGAGGCCTACCTATGTGGGAGGCTACCCTATGTGGTATTATTCATAGCATCTTATGTATAAAGTTCCTTTCCTAATGAGATATTATCAATGTGAATTTGATTTGACATAGATTGAATTGATGATGATGAAGAAGAAGAGGAAGAAGAAGAAAGGGGAGAAGGAAAGAAGTAGGGAGAAGAGAAGGAACGAATAAGGAAATGTTAATTTTCCCAAATGTGTTAGATGAGTAGGGCCTGTAATATAAGTCCATAGTTCACAGTTGACTGCTTCAGTAGTCTGAATGGTCATAGCTTCAGGTACTAATAGAGGACATAAGCCAGAGAAAAAGGGTGTATTGGGGTATTTTATCAAGACATTTTCATAATGCAAGCTGAATATAACATCTAGTATAACTGAGCACCAATGTGTCAATTTAGGGTATCCACCCTTTGTATCCAAGAATCTCTGTGGACAGTGAAACTGAGAGGTTATTTTATACCTAGTAAGAATAAGGCACTAAAACATATTGTTAGAAAACACTGCCTCTGGATTCTTTGGATTCCAATCATATTCTTCAACAGTATCTGTATATGAACACTCTAAGACATTATTATAGGCTTTTGTAGTAAAAGGCTGATTACAAACCTGTTCACTAAACCATTGTTTTCCATTGTTGCTGTTTTCTTTATGTTATAATGGATAGTTGAGGCTTTGTGTTGTTCCTCTTCCATTTGTTTTTGAACACTTCTCCCCAGTAAATTCTGACGACAGTGCTTGGAGTTTCTACCCTATTAGATCATTATATTTGTTCTTGGATTATTGTATGTATATATTCTATGTATATTGTATGTATATTCTAAGTACCTCAGAAAAGTGCTATCATTCTGTAATTATCCTTCATCTTATGGCTTAATTCATTTAACATAATATTTTTAAATCCATCCATGTTGCTGCAAAATTCATGATTATATAATTTCTGATTGCTATGTAATATTTCACTGTGTATAAATACCACATCTTCATGCTCCACTCATCTGCTGTTGTGTGTCGAGTTTGGTTCCAAATCGTGGTTATTGTACTGAGTGCTGCAATAAATAGTGAAGTGTACACGTACTTTGGAATAAATTTCCTTCCAACTTGGGGATACATACCAGGAGGGCAATTGCTGGTCATATGACAGTACAATCCTGAGTTTACTGAGCACACTCCACACTGTTTTCCAGGCTCATTCCCACCAGCAGTGAATGAGAGTTCCTTTCTTACCACATCCCCGCCAACAGAGAATAGTCCCGTTATTTTTGATGTGAGCCATCTTCACTGGTGTAAGGCAATACCTCATTGTTGTCTTGATTTGAATTTCCCTAATGATGAGTGAAGGTGAGCATGTTTTCATGTGTCTGTTGCCATCTTTTGTTGTTACTCAGAGAAGTGTCTATTCATTTCTTCTCCCCATTTTTTTTCTATGGCTTTAGTAGATATTTTGGGGCTCAGCTTTTTGGGTACTTTGTATATCCTGATATAAGCCCTTTATCTGACATGTTGAGTGCAAAATTTTTTTTCCCATTCTGTTAAATGTCTTCTAGTATTAACTAGGAGTGGAAACACAATTTTAACAAATCTCTGGAGAGATAAGGATCTGTGTCACATAAAGGGTGTGACCTCTGTCATATCTCTGTTAAACCTGGATTAATAGCTCTAATGAATAAATATGCCCATATGAGCATTTAAAGATCAGTGAACTTTCATCTAGAAGAGCTCAGAAGGCTGATGGTCTTGTCCCTCTGAACTTTGGTTTTGGAACTGAATCTTCATTTTAAAAACAGCTTCCTGGCTCATATTTTGACATGCCCGTCATCGCTTTCTCTATAAGGCTCTGTACCCCAGATCATCCCACAGGTGTTTTGTTGCTGACTCTTTTATTCAAATTTGATTGCTGTGCAGCAACAAGTTTTAGTAAGGCAATGAAGGCACAGAATGTGGACTGGTCAGCTTAGACTACCTAGGCCAGGGTTCACTGAAAATCAACCGCCTGCCAACCAAAGAAAATGGGACATAAATGGCAGGTAGAGGGTCTCTGGGAGAATGAGGAGGCAGATGGTATGGGGGTCTTTTGGAGGATGGAGGGGTGGTGGCATGGGCCCAGTTGAGTCTTTTGCATGTTTCCTGATCCCCAGTGTCAATGCTGGCTCCTGTCCTTGCAAAGGTGTGTCTTGTTCCTGGCGCTTCTTCCCCTGATATTGATTACAACCCTCATATCTGTGCCCTAGCTTGAGAGAACTCTGCTGGCCCCTCATGGTGTTCTTATTGGATGGGCTGCAGGAGGAAAAAATTAATCATCTACAGGGACCAGAAAGATAGTACAGTGATTATTGCATGTGCACAACGTTGGTTCTATCCCTGTATCCCTGTATTTACATGGTCCTCAGCATAACTGGGTGTATGCCTCCAGCAAGACCCAGGGTAGGCTAAGGAACACCAGCCCACTATAGAAAGGCCAGAATGTGGTCAAGACTGCTATGCACAAGATTCAAGTACATTGTCAGAAAATTTTTCACACTCATTATCTTAGAGTGCCTTACTCTCACTGATTCTCACAGTGATTTTCACACTCAGTGATTCTCACAATTGTTGTCTCTCACACTTAGTGATTATCGCTGTTAGCTCTGGACTCAAGATCTGACCCACAAAGACCGGGGGAGACAATTCAGTAATACAAATGTTGGGGAGCTTATTCAGTTACCAGCATTCTGGGGCCGCACCTCTCCCAAGTGGCAATGACCCAGGTGGGACTTGCAGGCCCCTTTCATACGGCAGTTGGGGCTTCAGCATAGGGGAAAAACTATAGGTTCTTAGTACATGTTGCATTATTCAGGTTTAAACTGGTTGACTGAAATAGTAGAGCTGGAACTTGGGCACACTCTGGCTGCCTGAGACTTTGACATGAAGTAAGGTTTATCACCTGCAGGTGCTCAGCTGTTGCTAGTTTGTCTAACTGTCTTGGTACAAGCCTTCTAAATTATGTCTAAAGCAAAGCATGGTTACAGAAGCAAAACAGCAGCAACTAATCATAAACTTACATTCCCTTCTAACATTGCATTCAGTGTTTTTTCTCAGTGATTTTCACACTTGGTGTTTCTTGCTCTCAGTAAATATCGCATTCCATGACTTTCACTCAGTAATTCTCACAGATGGTTTTTTCTCAACATCAAAAAAAAAATTCCACATTCAGTGTTTCTCTTAGTGGTTCTTACATCCAGTGATTCCCACATTCAGAGTTTTCACTCTCAGTGATTTCCATTTAGTAATTCTCACAATCAGCAATTCCCAATTGAGAACACATGAAGTGTGTTTCTCAAACTTAGTGACTCTCGTCCTCAGAGATTCTCCAACTTGTTGAACTTGCTGCTGTGGCTTAAACCCTCTTTGTTTTGGGGTTCTTGTGACACCTAACCTGACTGGATGTATTAATGTGCCAATGTCTCTGAGGCCTGACCTAGGCCTTTATTGGTATGTATATCCCTGCAAGTTCTGGCTAGAACTCACTTGCTTTCGACATCTGTGAAGCTTCCATAAGTATACAGGTCACAGACTAGTGACAACATGATTATCTGAGCACATTCGTGAACAAGCAAGTTCCAAAGGCCAGAGAATTCAGCCCAAGTATGGCTTTCTAGCAGTCAGTTTCTGAGAGGACCATAAGGAAGTTGGTCAGAACTGGGCAAGGCCCTGAACCACATGCAACAGATGGTTCTGGCCACTATGTGACGTGACCCCCACCCATGGAATGACTGTCACTCTGTGAGCTCAGAACCCTCAGAGAAGTTGTAGTAGACAGTAGCAGAGTTTTCAGAGATGCTGCCCCAGATTCCTCTACCCATACCTGCCTCCAATGTAGGTAATAGGTACCTGGGTACTGAAAAGTGCCCTGCTTGGACTTCAGAGTAGTATCCCCAAGCACATTTTCTTGTTCTCTGATCTCCCTATCATGGAAGCATGTCTTAGCATACAACTGTTCTTCCTGCCTGCCCAAGTGTATGCTCAAACTTGGCAGGGAATCATAGATATCACCTCCTTCCCCCATATTTCTTGGACCTAGCCCTACAGATGCAACTCAAGGTGGAACAAAACCACCAGGAGGGGGACACAGTTAAGTAGGAGTATGGCTGTGAAGGAGCACAGATGAGAGTGGGCCACTACTAGGAGGAGGACACAGTTGGAAGGATAACTCATGCTGGTCTCAGGAAGTCAAATTCTGGAGCTTAATAATTTTCCCTGTAATTGAGCCACTGTCCGACAACTAAAACATTTTTCTCTTTCACCAAATTCCTCTGAAACGTGATGAATGTGTCTGTTATGGGGTTCCATGTTGAATGTGCTTGTGACAGGAATGCTCAATGATCAGGGCACTCATGATGGGGTTCTGTTGTGGACTGGCCATTCTCCTAACTTTTCTACCCTGCAGGATCTTCCTTTGAGAGCTCTGATACCTCTGTGTGTAGTCATGTCCATGATCACAACCTTCTACGAGGGCAAGTCCATCCTCATCACTGGGGCCACCGGCTTCCTGGGCAAGGTGCTTCTGGAGAAGCTTTTGCGCACAATCCCCAACCTTAATGTCATCTACATCCTGGTGAGACCAAACGCTGGCCAGACACTGCAACAGAGGGTAGACCAGATGCTCAGCTGTAAGGTGGGTGTGTGGTTGGACAAGGATGAGAATGCTCTTCTGCTTTTCCCAAAACCTTGAATGCAGGTGTGCACAGTTGAAGGCTGGATGGGATAGCACTGCAGACCAGCTGTCTTTATGACAAGGACATACTTTCTTGGGACCACATTGATCCTTGTTCGGGGAATTCTCCAGACTTAACTTGAACCTCAAGTTTATTTAACCCCTTCTCAATTTTTTCCAAATTGGATGTGATCAGCCCTACACACACACACACACACACACACACACACACACAGCCTGTAAATGAGGCTGGTGAAGTCAGATCTCAGACAAGTAGAGTGTTTACAGATTTAAAAAACATATAAGAGCCACTTCACAGAATAAGAACATTATTATAGGTAGGTGAGGATATTTATGTGTCTCATTAAGAGGAAAACAGAAAAAGGAGAAAAACAGGATCCAATCAGTTTAGGAGGAAATTAGAATAAATGCTCTGTTTAAATGCTCTGTTAGGTTCTGTATGGTTAGCTGTATCTGCCTTTTCTGTTGGCTAAACACAAACATTTGAGAGGGGCTAGCAGGTCAGACTATCTATATGTATTACTGTTCTCTGTAAGAGGCAGGATTCCAGAATCAGAAGTACCAGAGCTGTCAACAGCATTGTTGCAGAGCTTTTTGCAAAGTGATAAAAGTGGCTGTATTTTGCATAGGTGCAGAAAAGCTGGGATAAAAACTCTTAACTAAGATTTAGATTAGAGCACAGTGATCTTTCCCAGGAAGTATTTAGTCATATCTTTCAGCTGCATGTTTCAGCCTAGTCTTTATCCCCAGAGAGTCCTACTTAGTCTGTGGAAAGTAAATGTTCCTATTCCCTCAACTTCTCATTAATGGCTGTCTTTGTAACATGTCACTCTTGGCTCTCTTGTATTTCTTGTCATTGCCAGTGTGGCACAAAGGCTTCCCAGGTTCTATCTAAGTTCCTCAGGGGAACCTATATTTTGGTTTCTTATGCAAATCTCAGAGCATTTGAAGCTTAAGTCAATTTGATATGGCACATGTTCACGGTCATGGAAACACGTGCAAAGTTTGAATTTTGGTGTTTCAAGGTCTAATGGACAGGAACTCTTTAAGACATCCGTTTTTACTGTTGCATTAATAGAACAATTCCAGTGGGCCTAATAATCCAGAAAAGTCCCTCCATATATAACCCATTCTGGCATAGCTATGACTACTCACAATCACTGAAAGCCACTCCTATGGTATGCATGTTAGTATTGCCATGCAGTGTAGGCTGGGAATCAGGTATCCACCACTACCTTCCCGCCCCCCACCCCCAGCACTTTAGAAACTTAAAGCCAAAGACTGAGTTAGGACAATTACGAGGCTCTACTAGGCTCTGCTCAGTTCTATGTTCCCATGGACTTGTGGTTCATGACATTGCTGACTTTCTGTCCTCATCTTTGACTAACTTCAAGATATCTAGATAACTACCATGGCCAATTCTGTTCTGGCAGTTCCAGGCCTCATGTGCGGTTCCTGTGAGATAGTGTTATCTGAAGTTACATTGTTTAAGTTCTGGAAATCCTGATTATACTGTCTCTTTCCTTTATGGAACACTCTGGTTATGCCCCAGTATGTGCTCACTCTGGGCTGTTGACTGTCAATTGCTACTTATCAGAAACTTAATCATGGCCTCCAGTCATATGTCAGAGGGAGACATAGGCTTCAGGGGTGCACTACCTACCTGTGGGGCTCAGCAATGCAATGCTAGCTGCCTGCCCTGATATGACCTGGCCATGGCACAGGCACCCAACCTTGGTTTTTTTCTCCACTGGTATAATTGTACAAGTAATCCAATCTAATCCCTCTTCCTTTCTCTCTCCTCTCTTTCTCTATTCCTATTCAATTCTCTCTTTTTCACTTTCTCTCTTTTCTGTCCCTCTCTCTTTCCCTTACTTACCCCAATACTTCTGGATTCCAACATAGGTCTGAGGTTTGACGTTCCAGCTTTACTCAATGTCCCTGACAGGCCCATGGCTTTGTTCTGTACTAAACCACATTAACTGCAGGTCATTGGAAGTCAGTTGTGCTCACCACTATACCACAAATGCCACTTAACTGCAAATCATTGGCATAAGTATTTTTCTATCCTTACTTTTCATAATAAAAGTAATGGATGACAATAGTTGGCATTGTGTACTGCAGCTAAAGTCACGGTTGTTGGAGTCACTTGCAGTACAATGACTAAATGCACTGTGTATCCAGTGCCTTCTTCCTCTCTTATGTCAGCTGTTGCCCCACTCTGACCACACACATGGGTAAAGTCCTTTGACTCAGTCACACACAGCCATATTAACTATGTGGTACATCTGCTACTGGATCTGCTTCAGTTCTGGGGGAAAGATGCTGTTCTTTCCATTCTGAATTAATTTTCCACCCATGATGGCAGAAATCATCAGAATGGGTTACCTGTGATTCAAAACTTGACTGTACTTAGAAGAACATGGTTGAAATCCCCTCTACAGATATGTCATTTTATTGTAATATTTAAATTACTGAGAGCAGAACTGGAGAGAAAGAGTGAGAAGTATGCAGGGTGCTGGGCTTTTGTGTGGCTGACCCTACTTTAATCCCCGTCACATCATATGTTTCTCTGCACTCCCTATGAGTAACCCCTTAACACAGAGTAAGGAGCCAGCCCTGAACACTGCCAGATATGGCCCCATGATCTTAAATAAAAAATCCAGAATATGCTATGCTCAGAAAAGTTTATGCTGAAAGATTGTCACATTGGTAGTTCTTAACAAAGCCTTCCTTGGTCTTCCCTTGAAATTAGGTCATGATGTGTTTTGCCATGATTATCTGGTTCCTTGATTAGCAGAATCAGCCAGGGATTGTCGCTGATCTCTGACTGTAACTACCTCCAATTGGGAAGCCTGGTTGGGGCCTCTGTCCCTCAGGCTTTCAGGACTGAGCATCAAGACAGCAGTGTTTCCTCCCTGCTTCCCTTTACATCTCCATTCAGCAGGCTGTCCATGTATTTCCCCATGAAACATGTGTTCTCAGGGAACCCCCAAAAGGAATTGGGAGATCTGGGGGCTGGTACTGAATCTACCAGAAGAGCTGGTGGAGGTGGTGCCCAAGAGTTGCCATCTCTGTCTGTTCCAGCTGTTTGATAAAGTCAGAGAAGCATATCCAAATGTGCACGAGAAGATTCGAACCATCTATGCTGATTTCAACCATCAGGACCTGGGCATTAGCAAGGAAGACATGCAGGAACTGCTGTCCAGCACCAACCTTGTCTTCCACTGTGCTGCCACTGTGCGCTTCAATGACTCCCTGAGGTATCTGTGTTTGGGCGTAGGTGTTATTTGTAGCATCCAGAGCAGGGAGTAGGGCCCCTGGACTACCTTGGGCATGTGAACAAGATGTACAGTGCTCAGATTTCTCCATATTGCTGTAAGCTCCAGCATTTTGTTCATCATGCCACCCTGTTTCCTCTCTGTTTTTGTAGTTTGTTTTTAAAGATAGTTCTTAAAGTTTTTCTTTAAATGTGCTCAGTGAAAAGAAGCATTCCCAAATACTTAAATGTCTCCATCTCCTTGAGAGTCTGTGTAGGTATGATGATTTTAACATCGGGGAGATCATGATTCCAATCTTTTTCAGTTCATCAGAAAGATATTTGAGTTTAAGTTACACACGCATACACACTACAATGGCTTCACCTCATTGGAAATAGCTATAGACCACTAAACTCCATTTCTGGATTTCTTTCATTGATGGTTAATAGCCTATGCTAGTTTATTTATTTGGGGCTTTTGCTGTAGCTGTTATTATTATTATATTAATTGTTATCTTTTAGACTTTGTATCACACCCAGTGGTTCAGTAAGCTTACTCCTGGCTTTGTGCTCAGGAATCAATTCTTGTGGGATTTAAGGGACCAAATGAAGTCATCCATGTGCCAGGCAAGCACCCTAACCACTGTACTATCTCTCCAGTCCCAGTAATCTAATTTGTAATGTCTACATGAAATTTCATTCCATCCCAGGTAACCTCTGTACTGGAGAAGATTCCAGATTGTTACTGTTCACCACTTTGATGACCGTGCCCAACTCACACCTCAGTGCATTTGTGCTTTCTGAATCTGGAGGCCTTTGCTATAGGGAACTCCAGAAAGGCAGCTATGAGAGGCCAACCTAGTATACTGAGATTTTGTTAGAGTTTTAATGCTAAGTTTTCAACCAGACACAGGACATCAGCTAACCCTACCTATACCCATGGATCTCAGTTCTAAAGCCTATAACTACACTATCTTACTTGACTTTCATCCAAAGTTTAAGACGCAAAGCTACACACATACAATTCTACAGAGCTTTTATTAACATAGCCAGTATAAACAAGTCCACACATCATTCTCAATTGAATTTTACTGGCTATTCTAACCTGTCTATGCTTGGTCAGACTTAAAAGTATATCATCCAGTTTTTTTAAAGGTTTGGAATTTAGGGCAGAATGGTAGTACAACAGACAATGTACTTCTTGCCTTGCATGTTACATAAATTTGGTTCCAGCACCACATGTGGTCCCTTTATGCCCAGTCAGGAGTGATTCCTATGCTCTGATCCATGAGTAAGCCCTGATCCATGCCAAGTGTGGCCCAAAAATTCCAAACATTACTTTTTAGTTAAAAAAAAAGTCTGGTTGGCATTACCTTGAAAATGTAGGTATTTATTTCAGTTGGTTTTAATGAATGCATTAGCAAAGCTATGTTTTTTTCCTCTGGTTTATCCCTCTGGGATGATCAGGACCCAGTGAGCTACAGGCAATTGGCACAAGGCTTGGTGTGGGGATGCCTTTGCCAAGTAAATGCTTTCTGCCTCTCTGCAGCCAGCTGTAGCCAGCCCCCAAGACAGAGTCTGGGGCTGTGAGGCAGCACTGGTGGTCTGAGCAGCTCCTACCTTGTCTCTTCTGCAGACATGCTGTGCAGCTTAACATCACAGCCACACAGCAGCTCCTACACATGGCCATCCAGATGCCCAGATTGGAGGCCTTCGTCCATGTCTCCACTGCCTATTGCAACTGCAACCACAAGTACATCGATGAGGTGGTGTACCCATGTCCCGTGGAACCTCAGCAGATCATTGCCTCCATGGAGTAAGTAAGCTTGGGGGACTGGCTGGCCTTGTGGAGTGAGTGAGGTCACATTATGGATACAGAGAGCTTTCTGGAACCCAGAGGTTGCTTCAGAGCTGGAGAATAGAGGTCCAATGGCCCTGCAGAGACACCTATGATCCATGTGCAAGCCAGTGTCTTATGAAACATGTCACCTCTGCTGTGTCTCTTCTCAGAAAAGGCTATGGGTGTGTGCCCAGCACAGAAGTGGGGTCACTCATCATTATTGTGGCCCCCAATACCCTTTGGGCATAGATGATGTGGAACTGAGGTGTCTGAGAGCTCAGCATAAGGTATGAGACTCAACATTGGACCAGAGACTCAGGCTGTACCAGGCTTAGCATGGAGGAGGTTTGGTTTCCATCCCCCATAGCTCAGCTCCTGAGCACCAAACCAGACTCCCAAACAGGTATCCACACCACCCCCCTTCTGTTGCCCACCCTGAATACCTGGGATCAGAGGATTATCCATTCTTCCATCTTATATGTTTGTATTCTGTTCCAATTGGAAAACACAGGTGGGTATTAATGCCAAGGAAATGCCAAATGTTTTAGACCACATACCAGGCCTGTAAGAGTGTAGAGCTGAGTTTCTGATAGGAACTCAGCTTGGATGCTCAACTGTGTCCTGGGAGACAACCAGAAGAGCCAAGTGTTTTCTGTGTCTGAAAGCGTTTTCAGAGACCTATGCTGCAGACAAAGATTAAGTGCACAGAACATCAAGAAAACACACTAATATCTTTCTTTAGCTGGAAATGAACCAAATACACCTGCTTTCTAAGATACATAAGTTGTGATGGGCAGTAATGTTATTATTTTCTTACCAAAGTTGGGCTTTATTAGCATAGCTCTCACAACTTTCTGAAGATATGGGGTTGATATCATAACCCTGTGTGACTCACATGCATGTCTTCTTGAGAGCAGAGGTCCTTAATGGTTGCACTGGTCAATCCCTCTATTAGAGCACTGGTAAATCAGATTTGGGGTCACTATTATCCCTTTGTTAGATTTCTGGTAGATTTCTCTTGTGCTAGATTACTGTGAAATCCCTATGATAGACCACTCTTTAGAGACACTATTAGATCACTCTAGTAGATCATGGGTTCAAGCTACTTTAGGACCATCATCACTCCACTTTCCAGACTGTTGATTGTGTACCACACTTCTTGGGATGTCTTGAAAAATTATTAACAATTTGTATAGCCCTAAAAAAGTCTTCTAGGTATGTGCAATGTATTGTTTGGAACAGCTACATATCTACAAAATTCACTTGTGTGTTTAGGCACCAAATGGAAATTTAGGAACTTAAAAGTGAATGGTAGAAAGATGGTTTCTTGCTGGACATAAAACAGTTGGCTTGCCCCTTAAACTCTATAGTCAGGCAGTGCTGTGGTGTACTCGGAACTTCTGGAGAAGAAGAAATCATCTGTAGCTGCTGCATGCTGTTGAGCCTGTTAGCATGGACTAAGTGGGATTTTCTTCCAGGTTTTGCATGAGGGCATAGTGATGGTAGCCTTCTGTCTGCACAGTCATTTAGATAAATCTATGTTCCACAGTAGTCACTAAGACTTCTTTGAATCCTTAATCCCAGGTTAGCATGTGAGTTTCATGTGTCTATCTGCTGTCTGGTATACTACATTTTTCTTCCATTTCTGCAGGTGGTTAGATGATGCCATTATTGATGAAATTACCCCCAAGCTGCTTGGAGACCATCCCAACACATACACATATACCAAAGCTCTAGCAGAGATGGTGGTGCAGACAGAAGGACGGAACCTCAACATAGCCATTGTCAGGCCCTCTATTGTGGGTGCAACTTGGCAGGAACCTTTTCCAGTAAGTGTGCCCACTCTACTGTGCAATTTCCACCCCTGTGCCCACACTAAACTGCCCCAGGATCCAGCCAGAGCTAATCATTAGCACTAGTTATAAATGGATATGGGAAACATTTCTCTGGTGGACAACACTTTCCTTTCAGCCAGAATAAACAAGAATCACAAAATTCATCAAGGATCTTAGTTAGAAATAATGGTGATTTTTATATTGTTTTGTTTTTGTTTGGGGTAACACTTGGCAATGCTCAAGGTTTATTATGGCTCTGTACTCAATATCACTTATGGCAAACTTGAGGAACCAAATGAGGTGCTGAGGATCAAATCCAGATTGGCCACATGCTAGGCAAGCAACTTGCTCCCAATAATAGTTGTTCTTAAATTTTTTACCTTCGTGTTTCTTTTTGTGTCCTTCTGGGGCAGGGTTGTGCAAGGGATACAACACAAGGTGAGTGGTCGTGTTCTGCTGGCCTCAGCTCTATTGTATCTTTTCAGAGAGTGGCGCTAAGTGCAATCAATTGCTATGAAGCTGTGTGTGATGTGTGGGGAAGAATGAGTACCAGCAGCCCTAGTGGCTGGCCTGAGTTTATTAGGAGATGCTCAGTCTAGAGGTACCCATTACTCACATTTCATTGGCCATACATCTGGGCTCCTGCAGATAAACCCATAATTCACTCAGTGGTTCTACTTAGGAGATCATGCCCTGTGATATGTCACAGTATCTTCCCTCTCTGACATCACCATATAGCTTTGTACCACATGAAATAGTGGCTTCTCGGCAGCAGCAAATGTGCCTTTTACATTTCACATCTGAGATATTTCCCATGGGAGCTGTGATAGCTGTGGGCACTGAGAAATATTGAATGATCAGAACATTAGTGGATCACAAAACTCAGAAAGTTGTTCAGTGTGACCCATGGTTCTAGGGTGCAAGGATGAACAGTTTCATGTTGCACAGAGTGCACATTGAACCTGGCATCCCAATATCTTAGAATTCTGGGTTATGCATCTCTTTATTACTCTTGTGGTGGAGAAGAATGGACTGAGCTGTTCTATATGCCACCAGGCAATTGATATCTTCTCTTTGCAGGGTTGGGTGGATAACCTGAATGGACCCAATGTGTTCATTGTTGCGGTAGGTATGTGAGGAGGTATGGGCCCAGTGCTGCCTGAATAACGGTTACTGGGCCATGTAACCACAGTGGCTGATCCACTCTGATGAAGGAGCTTGCTTGAGTGCAGCTACAGCAGCCACAGCAGTTGCTCTGCTGAACCATAGCATGATGCAGGTCCTTTTGTTACTGGTATGTTTTACTGTCAGGAAAACAGGTCATTACGCAACTCCTGAGTTGCCATTGGGATTGTGGGAATGTGGGACTTGCGCTTTTCAAAATTCTGCTTTATGTTACTCTGCCCACTGCCATGTGGGATGCCTCTTCCTGAGGTCCTGAATCAGCACAGGAAAGTTTAATCACAATTAAAATCAGAGCCCTGAAGATTGTTCTTGTGGCAGAAATTAAATCAGCCTCATATTCTCCAGCGTCTAGTTCTTAACAGTTAAAAGAACTACCAACCGTGGTTTTCTTTTTTTCTGAGATAATTTTTCCTTATTAAAACACCTTGATTACAAACATGATGGTGATTAGGTTTCAGTCATGGAAAGAACACCCCCTTCACCAGTGCAACATTCCCACCACCAATGTCCCAAATATCCCTCCATCCCACCCCACCCCTACTTGTACTCTAGACAGGCTTTCCAGTTCCCTCATTAATTCGCATGATTATGGTAGTTCTCAGTGTAGTTATTTCTACACTCTGAGGATTGTTGCAAAGATGACTTTTATTTTTCTTAAAACCCATAGATGAGTGAGACTATTCTGCATCTCTCTCACTCTGACTTATTTCACTTAGCATGATAGAAATCATGTATATCCACGTATAGGAAAATTTCATGACTTCATCTCCTGATGGCTGCATAATATTCCATTGTGTATATGTACCACAGTTTCTTTAGCCATTCGTCTGTTGAAGGGCATCTTGGTTGTTTCCAGATCCTGGCTATTGTGAATAGTGCTGCAATAAATATAGGTGTGAGGAAGGGGTTTTTGTATTGTATTCTTGCGTTCCTAGGGTATATCCATAGGAGTGGAATAGCTGGGTCGAATGGGAGCTCAATTTCCAGTTTTTGGAGGAATCTCCATATCACTTTCCATAAAGGTTGGACTAGACGGCATTCCCACCAGCAGGGGATAAGAGTTCCTTTTTCTCCACATCCTAGCCAGCACCGATTGTTCTCATTCTTTGTGAAGTGTTGCAATGTTTGTGGTATGAGATGGTATCTCATTATTGTTTTTATTTGCATCTCACTGATGATTAGTGATGAGGAGCATTTTTTCATGTGCCTTTTGGCCATTTGTATTTCCTTTTATCAAAGTGTCTGTTCATTTCTTCTCCCCATTTTTTGATGGGATTAGAAATTTTTTTCTTATAAAGTTCTGTCAGTGCCCTGTATATTTTGGATATTACCCTTATCTGATGGGTATTGGGTGAATAGTTTCTCTCACAGGGTGAGTGGCTCTTGTATCCTGGGCACTATTTCCTTTGAGGTGCAGAAGCTTCTCAGCTTAATATATTCCCATCTGTTGATCTCTGCTTCCACTTGTTTGGAAAGTGGAGTTTCCTCCTTGAAGATGACTTTAGTCTCAATGTCATGGAGTGTTTTACCTAAGTGTTGTTCTTTATACCTTATGGTATCAGGTCTGATATCAAGGTCTTTAATACATTTGGATTTTAATTTCGTACATTATGTTAACTGGGGGGAGTCTATGTTCGTTTTTTTGCAAGTGGCTAACCAGTTCTGCCAGCATGACTTGAAGAGGTTTTCCCTATTCCACTTAAGATTTCTTGCTCCCTTGTCAAAAATTAGGCGACTGTACGTCTGAGGAACATTGTCTGAAAACTCAAGTCTATTCCACTGATCTGAAGGTCTGTCTTTATTTCAATATCATGCTGTGTTGATAACTATTGCTTTGTAGTACAGTTTAAAGTTGGGGAAAGTAATGCCTCCCATTTTCCTTTTCCCTGGGAGTGCTTTAGCTATTCGAGGGTTTCTATTGTTCCAGATGAACTTCATAAGTGTTTGATCCACTTCTTTGAAGAATGTCATGGGTATCTTTAGAGGGATCACATTAAATCTGCATAATGCTTTGGGGAGTATTGCCATTTTAATGATGTTAATCCTGCCAATCCATGAGCAGGGTATGTGTTTCCATTTCCGTGTGTCCTCTCTTATTTTTTGGAGCAGGGCTTTATACTTTTCTTTGTATAGGTCTTTCACGTCTTTGATCAAGTTGACTTCAAGATATTTGAGTTTGTGTGGCACTAGTGTGAATGGGATTGCCTTCTTGACGACCATCTCTTCCCTATTATTATTGGTGTATAAAAAAGCCATTGATTTCTATGTGTTAATTTTGTAGCCTGTTACTTTGATATAAGAGGCTATTGTTTCTAGAATCCTTTGGTAGAGTCTTTAGAGTTTTCTAAGTAGAGTGTCATGTCATTTGCAAACATGAGAGCTTGACTTATTGCTTTCCTATCTGGATTCCCTTGATATCTTTTTCTTGCCTGATCGCTGTAGCAAGCACTTCCAGTACTATGTTGAAGAGAACCGGTGAGAGCAGACAGCCTTGTCTTGTACCAGAGTTTAGAGGAAAAACTTTAATTTTTCTCCATTGAGGATAATATTTGCCATTGGCTTGTGGTAGATGGCTTTAAGTAGATTTAGAAAGGTTCCTTCCATTCCCATCTTTCTGAGAGTTTTGATCAAGAATGGGTGTTGTACCTTATCAAATGCTTTCTCTGCGTCTACTGATATGATCATGTGATTTTTATTTTTCTTGTTGTTGATGTTGTGTATAGTGTTGATAGATTTACGGATGTTAAACCATCCTTGCATCCCTGGGATGAAACCTACTTGGTCGTAGTACGATCTTCTGGAGGATGTATTGAATCCTATTTGCCAGGATTTTGTTGAAGATCTTTGCATCTGCATTCATCAGGTACAATGGTCTGTAATTATGTTTTTTGACAGCATCTCTGCCTGGTTTTGGTATCAAGGTGATGTTGACTTCATAAAAGCTGTTTGGGAGTGTTCTTGTTTTTCAATTTTATGGAAGAGCCTGGCTAAGATTGGTAGTAGTTCCTCTTGAAAAGTTTGAAAGAATTCATTAGTAAATCCATTTGGGCCTGGGCTTTTCTTTTTTGGCAGATGTTTGATTACTGTTTCAATTTCCTCAATTGTGATGGGATTGTTGAGATATGCTATATCCTCCTTATTTAATTGTGGAAGGTTATTATATGTGTCCAAAAATTTATACATTTCTTCTAGGTTCTTATGTTTAGTAGCATAAAGTTTCTCAAAGTAGTCTCTACCCTTTGGATCACTGCAGTGTCTGTTGTGATCTCCCCCTTTTCATTTCTAATATGGGTTATCAGGTTTCTCTTGCTTTCTTTCTTTGTGAGTTTTGCCAATGGTCTATCAATCTTGTTTAATTTTTCAAAGAACCAACTTATGCTTTAATTGATCTTTCGAATTTTTTTTTGTGTTTTGACTTTGTTGATTTCTGCTCTCAGCTTTGTTATTTCCTTCTGTCTCCCTATTTTTGCGTCCTGTTGTTGAACACTTTCTAATTCTATTAGCTGCGTCATTAAGCTATTCAGGTAGGCCACTTCTTTCCTGATATATGCTTGCAAAGCTATAAATTTTCCTCTCAAGACTGCTTTTGCTGTGTCCCATAAATTCTGGCAGTTTGTACCTTCATTATCATTTGTTTCCAGGATAGCTTTGATTTCCTCTTTGATTTCGTCTCAGACCCACTGATTGTTCAGTAGTAGGTTGTTTAATTTCCAATTGTTAAAGTTTTTTCAGTCTGGCTTTGTAGTTCATATCTAATTTCAGTCCCTTGTGTTCAGCAAATGTAGCCTGCAGATTTCTATACGTTCAATTTTATGAACGTATGTTTTATGAGTCAGCATGTAGTCTATCCTGGAGAATGACCCATGTACATTGGAGAAGAATGTGTATCCAGGTTTCTTTTGGTGGGAGTGTCCTATATATCTACTAGTCCTCTTTCTTCCATTACTCTTTTTAGGGCTAGTATGTTTTTGTTGGGTTTCAGTCTGGTTGACCTATCAAGTGTTGACAGGGCCATGTTGAGGTCTCCCACAATTATTGTGTTATTATTGATGTCTTCTTTCAGATTTCTCAGTAATTGTATTAGATTATTTGTTGGCCTCTCATTGGGTGCATATATGTTTAAAGTCTGATTTCTTCCTGTTGCACATATCCCTTGATTAGTACATAGTGCCTATCTTTGTCCTTTACAACATTTCTGACTATAAAGTTGGTGTCATCAGATATTAATATCGCCACCCCAGCTTTTTTAAGGGTGTTGTTTGATTGGATGATTTTCCTCCAGCCTTTTATTTTTGAGTCTATGTTTGTTCTGACTATTCAGGTGTGTTTCTTACAAGAAACACAAGGCAGCAGAAGGTTGGGTTTATTTTTTTGACCCATTTTGCCACTCTGTGTCTTTTAATTGGTGAACTTAGTCCATTGACATTGAGGGAGATGATTGTCATAGAATTTAATGTCATCTTTGTAGATAAGTTTCCTGTGATTGTTGGTCTCTCTTGTCTTAAAGTAGACCTTTCAGTTTTTCCTTTAAGGCTGGTTTTTCAGCTGTGAAGTTTCTGAGCTGTTGTTTATCCATGAAGCTATGTATCCTTCCTTCAAACCTGAACTTGTGTCAGACTGGGTGCATTATTCTTGGTGAGGCATTCATTTCATTCAGTCTTGTCACAATATCCCACCACTGTCTTCTGGCCTTGACAGTTTCTTGTGAAATGTCTGCTGTAAGTCTTAGGGATGCTCCTTTGAATGTAATTTCCCTTTTTAATCTTGCTTCTTTCAGTATTCTATCTCTATCTGTGGGATTTGTCATCATAATGAAGATGTGTCTTGGGGTGTTTTTCTTTGAGTCTCTTTTAGCTGGTACTCTTCGGGCATGCAGGATTTGATTGCATGTATTCTTTAACTCTGGGAGTATCTCTTTGATGATGTCTTTGACAGCTGATTCTTCCTGGAGATCATCCTCCTCATTCTCTTTCTCCTCCTCCTCCTTTTACTTCTCCTCTTCCCTCTCCTCCTCCTCCGTTTTTTCTTCTTATGCTCCTCCTTCTTTTATTTTTTCTCTTCTCTCACTCTTTTTTGTTTTTAGGCACTGTAGTTTGCAATACTGTTACTGAATGGGGTGTTATACATAACACTTTACCTCCTTTCAGTACCCAGTTCTTGTCCAGAGTGATCATTTCTAGTTATCATCATCATCATCATGATCCCTTTTATGTCCTAACTATACCCCACCCACCCTGTCCTTTGTGCAAGCTTCCCACCATGAACTAGTCCTACTGGTCCTTGACTCTATTATCTCTGGGTATAATTACTTTATCTTTTTCATATCCTAAAAATGAGTATGATTATTCTATTCTGTTCCTCTCCCTTTGACTCATTTCACTACGCATGAAACTTTCCATATCATATAGCTGTACCATTATTTCTTTATCCATTAATCAGTTCTTAGGCCCCTAGGTTGCTTTCAGATTCTAGTTATTGTGAATAATGCTGCAATGAATATAGAGCACAGAGGGATTTCCTATATTATATTTTTGTGTCCCTAGGGTATACTCCCAGAATGATATTGCTGGGTTATATAAAACTCAATTTCTAGTTTTTTGAAGAATATTTGTATTGTTTTCAGAAAGGATCATCTGACATTCCAATCAGCAGTGAATGAGAATTATTTTCTCCTTTCCCATATCAGCTCCCTATAACCAGCTCTGGTTGTTCATATTCTTTTTGATGAGTGCTAGTCTCTGTAGTGTGAGATGGTGTCTCATTGTTGTTTTGATTTGCATCACCCTGATAATTAATGATGTGAAGCTTTATTTCAGGTGCCTGTTGGCCATCTATAGTTCTTTGAGGACGTTTCTGTGCATCTCTTTTGCCCATTTTTGATGGGGGTGGATTTTTGTTTTCTTGTTAAGCTCTACCATCAACTCATATATCTTAGATATTAACCCCTAATCAAATGGATATTAAGTGAAAAACGTTCCTTCAATTCAGATATTGTTGTGAAATTTTATCATGAATGGATGCTGGACCTTTTCAAATGCTTTCTTTAACTATTGATATTATCATATTGTTTCCTTTTTTTTTACTGATGTGGTTTATTCTATTGATTGACTTACATATGTTAAACTATCTTTGCTTTCCTGGGATGAAATATCCATGGTTATGATATATAATCTATTTGATGAATTGTTTCAGTCTACTTCATAATACTTATTGAGGGTCTTTGTATCTCTGCTTTTCAAATATATTGTCCCATAATTCTCTTATAGTGTGGTGTATCTGTCTACTTTTCATATCACAGTGATGTTTGCATCAGAGAATCTGTATGGGGGTTTCTGTTTCTTCACTTTCCTGGAATAGGCAGAAAAGTATATGCAGGAGTTTATCTTTAAGTTTGAAAGAACTCTCAAGTGAATCCATCTGGGCCTCAGCTTTTGTGCTTTTGTTTGGGAAAGACTTGTGATTGTCATTTCAATTTCCTTGATAACGAAAGGTCTATTCAGGCATTCCAATCATCTTTATTCAGCCTTGAAGATGATAGGAGTCAAAGAATTTATCCATTATCCTAGGTTCTCCTATTTTGTGGCACAGAGGTTCTCACAGTAATATCTAATAAACTTTTGAACTTCTGCAGTGTCTGTTGTAATGCCTGCCTTTTTGTTTCTGATATGTTTTATTAGTGTTCTTTGTGAGTCTTGCTCATTGTTTATTGAATCAACTCTTGTTCATTGATCTTTTGGATTATTTGGGGAGGAGCTTCTAGTTGGTTAATTTCTGCTTTTAATTTTATTATTTATTTTCTCCTGCCCGCTTACTGATTATTTTATTTCTAATTTTTAATTTAGTTTTTAAATAATTTTCATTTTAATAATAATTTAAATAATTTTCATTTTAATTTTCATCAAAGTAGATTATAAGTTTTTCACAGTAATATTTAAGGTACATAGTGACAAATAATTAGGGCCATTTCCACCACCAGTGTTGTCCTCCCTCCACCCCTGTTCTCAGCATGTATCCCATACACCCCACTTTGCCCCTTTGACTGCTAGTGTGAGACGTCTCCTTTGTGTATAGCTTGCTGTAGATTGGATATCAATTCTGCTGTAATTGACTTTGGGTTTGGTGCTTAAATCTGATCATTTTTTATTTCCATTCAATGTTCATATGACTGGTTGTTTCTGGTACCATCCATTGTCCCCTTAAAGTTATGAGGGAGAACAAGATTATTCAAGTTCTGTGGTTCTTTGGAAAGAGAAAAGAAAGAAGAGAAAAAAGGAAAAATGCTGGAAGATTCATTTAGAGACTAGAAATATTAGTTCAGAAGAAGAAAAGAAAAATAAAGAAAAGGGAAAACAAAAGCATAAAGAAATCAAAAACAAACAAAAACAAATCAAAACAGGCAATGACAAATTGCTCACTTTTTCATTTCTTTTTTTTGTTTTTGTTTTTTGGGCCACACCTGGCGACGCTCAGGGGTTACTCCTGGCTATTCACTCAGAAGTCGCTCCTGGCAGGTACAGGGGACCATATGGGGAACCAGGGGATTGAACCGCAGTCTGTCCTAGGTTAGCGCAGGCACCTTAGCTCCAGCGCCACCGCCCGGCCCCACTTTTTCATTTCTTAAGCTGTGCAATAAGGTTATTTATATGGGCTCTTTTCTATTTCCTGATGAATGCTTGAAAAGCTATGGACTTTCCTTGTACCTTTGATTTTGCTGTGTCCGAGAAATTCTGTCCACTCTGTTTACATTCTTGTTTGTTTCCAGGAACTTTTTATTTCCTTTCTGACCTACTGTTTAATTTATAGGTATTATAGTTATTTATCCATATATGTTTGTAGCTCTCTTATTTCTTTTTGTTGTTGTTTTGGGGAATGGGTCACACCTGATGTCCCCCAGGGATTAATATTGACTCTGCATCCAGAAATCACTCCTGGCAGGCTTGAGGGACCATATGGCATGTCAATTTAAAGCACTATTCGTCCTGGGTTGGCTTTGTACAAGGCAAACACCCTACTGCTGTGTTGTCTCTCTGGTCCCTGAAATTCCATTCTATTTTCAGTGCATCATGGTCTGAAAGATAATTAATACATAGAAAATTAATACTTAATTTCTATACTCATGATTTTATGGAAGAATATTATGTGTCCTAATATGTACTATATCTTGAAGAAAGTTTCATATGCACTGGAGGGTAGTATGTATTTATACTTTGGATAATGAAAAGCCATATATATATTCTTCCCCCTTTATTCAATTTCTTTTTCTAAAGCCAGTATGTGTATATATATATACTTATTGAGTTTTAGCCTAGTTGGCCTAGCAGAATGTGATAGAGTAGTGTTAAATTCTCAAACTTTGATAGTGTTACTATAATTTCTTTCTTCAAGTCTGTTAACAATACTTTTAGGTGTTTTGCTGGCCCTCATTAGATGCATACATGTTTAGAAGTATGATTTCTTCTTTATATACATATTCCTTGATTATTAGAAATGACCCTCTCTGTCTCTTATACCCTTTTGAGCCTGAAGTAGATATTGCCTAATATTAGTATGGTTACAGCAGACTTTTGAAGGAGTTGTTTAATTGAAGAATTGTCTTACAACCTTTTTAAAATAATATTTTATTTAAACACCTTGGTTGCAAACATAATTGTGGTTCGGTTTCAGTCATATAAGAGGACACTCCATAACCACCAGTGCAACATTCCAACCACGAATGTCCAAAATATCCCTCCTCAGCATCCCACCCCCACCTGTACTCTAGACAGGCTTTCTATTTCCCTCATACATTCTCATTGTTGAGATAGTTCTCAATGTAGTTATTTCTATAACTAAAGTCATCACTCTTTGTGGTGAGGTTCATAGACTGGGATGTAACTTCCAGCCCTCCTCTCTTTTGCCTCTGAAAATTATTGCAAGAATGTCTTTCATTTTTTTCAAATGTATAGGTGAGTGAGACCATTCTGCATGTTTCTCTCTGACTTATTTGACTCAGCATAATATATCCATGTACATCAATGTATAGGAAAATTTCATGACTTCATTTCTCCTTATGACTGCATAATATTCCATTGTGTAGATATACCAAGTTTCTTTAGCCGTTCATCTGTAGAAGGACATCTTGCTTGTGTCCAGAGTCTTGCTATGATAAATAGTGCTGCAATGAATATAGGTGTAAGGAAGGGAATTTGGTATTGTATTTTTGTGTTCTTAGGTATATTTCTAGGAGTAGTATAGCTGGATCGCATGGGAGCTCAATTTCCAGTTTTGGAGGAATATCCATATCGCTTTTCATAAAGATTGGACTAGACCGCATTCCCATCAGCAGTGAATAGAGTTCCTTTCTCTATACATCCCCGCCAGTACTAACTGTTCTCATTCTCTGTGATGTGTGCGCATCTCTGTGGTGTAAGATGGTACCTCATAGTTGTTTTGATTTGCATATCCCTGATGATTAGTGACATGTTTTGATTTGCATCTCCCTGATGATTTTTCATGTGCCTTTTGGCCATTTGTATTTCTTCTTTATCAAAGTATCTGTCCATTTCTTCTCCCCATTTTTTGATGGGATTAGATGATTTTTTCCTGTAAAGTTCTGTCAGTGCTTTGTATATTTTGGAGATTAGCCCCTTATCTGATGGGTAGTGGGTAAATAGTCTCTCCCACTCAGTGGGAGGCTCTTGTATCCTGCGCTCTATTTCCTTCGAAGTGAAAAAGTATCTCAGCATAATATATTCGTAACTGTTAATCTCTGCTTTCACTTGCTTGGAGAGTGCAGTTTCTTCCTTGAAGATAGCTTTAGTCTCAATTTCATGGATTGTTTTACATACATGTTGTTCTATATACTTTATGGAATCAGGTCTGATATTGAGGTCTTTAATCCATTTGGATTTTACCTTCATACATGTTAGCTTGGGGTCTAAGTTCACTTTTTTGCAAGTGCCTAGTCAGTTGTGCCAGCACTACTTGTTTTTATTTTCATTTAAACAACTTGATTACATACATGATTGTGTTTGGGTTTCAGTCATGTAAAGAACACTAAACATCACCAGTGCAACGTTCCCATCACCAATATCCCAAATCACCCTCCTCCCCACCGAACCACCGCCTGTACTCTAGGCAGGCTTTCTATTTCCCTCGTACATTCTCATTATAAGGATAATTCAAAATGTAGTTATTTCTCTAACTAAACTCATCCCTTTTTGTGGTGAGCTTAATGAGGTGAGCAGTAACTTCCAGCTCTTTTCTCCTTTGTGTCTGAAATTATTATTATTGCAAGAATGTCTTTCTTAAAACCCATAGATGGGTGAGACCATTCTGCATCTTTCTCTTTCTCTCTCTGACTTATTTCACTCAGCATAATAGATTCCATGTACATCCATGAATAGAAAAATTCATGACTTCATCTCTCCTGACAGCTGCATAATATTCCATTGTGTATATGTACCACAGTTTCTTTAGCCATTCATCTGTTGAAGGGTATCATGGCTCTTTCCAGAGTCTTACTATGGTAAATAGTGCTGCAATGAATATAGGTGTAAGGAAGGGATTTTTGTATTATACATTTGTGTTCCTAGGGTATATTCCTAGGAGTGGTATGGCTGTGTCGTATGGGAGCTCGATTTCCAGTTTTTGGAGGAATCTCCATATTGCTTTCCATAAGGTTGAACTAGACAGCATTCCCAACAGCAGTGGATAAGAGTTTCTTTCTCTCCATATCCCCGCCAACACTGCTTGTTCACATTCTTTGTGATGTGTGAAAATGTCTGTGATGTGAGGTGGTACCTCATAGGTTTTTTGATTTGCATCTCCCTGATGATTAGTGACGAGGAGCATTTTTTCATGTGTTTTTTGGCCATTTGTATTTCTTCTTTGTCAAAGTGTCTGTCTGTCCATTTCTTCTCCCCATTTTTTGATGGGATTAGATGTTTTCTCTTGTAAAGTTCTGTCAGTGCCTGTATATTTTGGATATTAGCCCCTTATCTGATGGGTATTGGGTGAATAGTTTCTCCCACTCAGTGGGGGGCTCTTGTATCCTGGGCGCTATTTCTTTTGAGGTGCAGAAGCTTCTCAGTTTAATATATTCCCATCTGTTAATCTCTGCTTTCACTGCTTGGATAGTGCAGTTTCCTCCTTGAAGATACCTTTAGTCTCAATGTCCTGGAGTGTTTTACCTACGTGTTGTTCTATATATCTTATTGTTTCAAGTCTGATATCGAGGTCTTTAATTCATGTGGATTTTACCTTCAAACATGATGTTAGCTGGGGGGGGGGGGTCTATGTTCATTTTTTGCAAGTGGCTAGCCAGTCGAGCCAACACCACTTGTTGAAGAGGCTTTCTTTGCTCCATTTAGGATTTCTTGCTCCTTTATCAAAAAATTAGGTTATTATATGTCTGGGGAACATTCTCTGAGTATTCAAGCCTATTCCACTGATGAGGGCCTGTCTTTATTCCAATATCATGCTGTTTTGATGATTATTGCTTTGTAGTACAGTTTAAATTTGGGGAAAGTAATTACTCTCATATTCTTTTTTCCAATGATTGCTATAGATCAGGGTCTCAAATTTGCGGCCCACGGGCTGCAAATGGCCCTCAGTACAACACTTTGTGGCCCTGCCCTAGACATAGAGGAATCATTTTTTGTTTTGTCTTGTTTTTGTTGTTTGGGTCACACCTCCAATGTTCAAAGCTTACTACTGACTTTGTACTCAAGGATCACCCATACTTTGCCTCCTGCGGCCCACAAGTAAATTGAGTTTGAGACTCCTGTTTTAGCTATTCTAGGGTGCTTATTGTTCCAAATGAATTTTAAAAGTGTCAATACACTTCTTTGAAGAATGTCATGGATATCCTTAGAGGCATCGCATTAAATCTGTACAATGTTTTGAAAAGTATTGCCATTTTAATGATGTTAATCCTGCCAATCCATGAGCAGGATATGTGCTTCTATTTCCACGTGTCCTCTCTTACTTCTTGGAGCAGAGTTTTATAGTTTTTTTTATAGGTCTTCACATTTTAGTCAAGCTGATTCCAAGATGTTTGAGTTTGTTTGGCACTAATTTGAATGGGGTTGTTTTCTTAATGTCCATTTCTTCCTTATTACTATTGGTGTATAGAAAGGCCATTGATTTTTGTGTGTTAATTTTGTAGCATGCTACCTTGCTATATGAGTCCATTGTTTCTAGATGCTTTTTGGTAGAGTCTTTAGGGTTTTCTAAGTAGAATATCATGTCATTTACAAACAGCGAGAGCTTGACTTCTTCCTTTCCTATCTGGATTCCCTTGATATCTTTCTCTTACCTAATCGCTATAGCAAGTACTTCCAGTGCTATGTTGAATAGAAGTGGTGAGAGAGGACAGTCTTGTCTTGTGCCAGAATTTAGAGGAAAGACTTTCAGTTTTTCTCCATTAAGGACAATATTTGCCTCTGACTTGTGGTAGATAGCCTTTACTATATTGAGAAAGGGTCCCTCCATTTCCATCTTGCTGAAATTTTTGATCAAGAATGAGTGTTGGACCTTATCAAATGCTTTCTCTGCATCTATTGCTAGGATCATGTGATTTTATTTTTCTTGTTGTTGATGTTGTGTATTATGTTGATAGATTTACAGATGTTAAACCAGCCTTGCATTCCTGGGATGAAACCTACTTGATCATAGTGAATGATCTTCTTAATGAGGCATTGAATCCTCTTTTCCAGAATTTTGTTGAGGATCTTTATATCTGTATTCATCAGTGATATTGGTCTGTAATTTTTCTATTTCGTAGCATTTCTGTCTGGTTTAGGTATCAAGGTGATGTTGGCGTCATAAAAGCTATTTGGAAGTGTTCTTGTTTTTTTTAATTTCACGAAAGAGTCTTGCCAGGATTGCTAGTAGTTCCTCTTGAAAGATTTGAAAGAATTCATTAGTAAAACCATCTCAGAGTACGCTTTTGTTTTGGGACAGACATTTTATTACTGTCTTAATTTCCTCAATAGTCCTGGCGGTGTTTATATGTGCTACATCCTTTTCATTCATTCATGGAATATCGTAAGCGTCCAAGAATTCATCCATTTCTTCCAGGTTCTCATTTTTAGTGGCATAGAGTTTCTCAAAGTAGTTTCTGATTATCCTTTGAATCTCTGCCATATTAGTAGTGATCTCTCCTTTTTCATTCCTAGTATTTGGTATCAAGTTTCTCTCTCTTTCTTTGTTAGCTTTTCCAGTGGTCTGTCAATCTTGTTAATTTTTTTCAAAGAACCAACTTCTGCTTTCATTGATCTTTTGGATTGTTTTTCGTGTTTTCACTTCATTGATTTCTGCTCTCAGCTTTGTTATTTCCTTCTGTCTCCTTATTTTTTATTCTGTTTGTTTAGCACTTTCTAATTCTATTATCTACATCATTAAGCTATTCAGGTATACTCCTTCTTTCCTGATGTGTGCTTCAAAGCTACAAAATTTCCTCTCAGTACTGCTTTTGCTGTGTCCCATAGATTCTGGCAGTTTGTATCTTCATTGTCATTTGTTTCCAGGAAGGTTTTTGATTTTTTTTCTTTGATTTCATCTCAGACCCACTGTTTCTTCAGTATTAGGCTGTTTAACTTCTAGGTATTAGAGTTTTCACATATAATTTCAGGGCCTTGTGTCACCAAAGTTAGCCTGCAAAATTTCTATCCTCTTGGATAAATTTCATACCTCTTATGGAGGTATGTTTTATGTGCTAGCATGTAGCCTATCCTGAGGAATGTCCCATGTACATTGGAGAAGAATGCTTATTCAGGCTTCTGTGGGTGAAGTGTACTGTATATATCTATAAGCGTCTTTCTTCCATTTCTCTTTTCAGGTCTAGTATATTCTTGTTGGGTTTCAGTCTGGTTGACCTGTCATGTATTGACAATGCCGTGTTGAGGTCTCCCACAATTATTGTGTTGTTAGTGATATTATTTTTCAGATTTGTCAACAATTTTATTAAATATTTTGCTGGTCCCTCATTCGTGCATATATGTTTAGGAGAGTGATTTCTTCCTGCTGTACATATCCCTTGATTAATACAAAATGTCCATCTTTGTCCCTTAAAACTTTCCTAAGTATAAAGTTTGCATCATCTGATAGTAGTATGGCCGCTCCAGCTTTTTTATGTGTGTTGTTTGCTTGGATGATTATCCTCCAGCCTTTTATTTTGAGTCTATGTTTGTTCTGACTATTCAGGTGCGTTTCTTGTAGGCAGCAGAAGGTTGTATTGAGATTTTGAGCCATTTAGCCACTCTGTTTCTCTTAACTGGTGCATTTAGTCCATTGACATGAGAGAAAGAATTGTCCTGGGAGTTGGTGCCATCTTTATATTGAAGTATGGTGTGTCTGTTGGTGAGTCTTATCTTAAATTAGGCCGTTCAGTTTTTCTTTTAAGAATGGTTTTGAGTCTATAAATTTTCTGAGGTTTGTTTGTCTGTGAAACCAAATATTGTTCCTTCAAACATTTCTGGCTCCTTTCTAGGTGGGTCAACTCACCTCCAAGGAATGGGAGCCCTCCAGGATGAAGCCACACACAGGATGATATCTTAGGCCCTAGCATGAGCAGAGAAGACAGTCCAGAGAGATATGCTGGGCTTCAGAGATCCAACACAGTTCTTAGTGTGATTTTATTCTGCATGTTGCAATGGATTGTGGCTGTGCTCTTCTGGAGCCTCTAGAAGAGCGATATTGTTGGGCCCTTTTCGGCCCACTCATGAGAGTTCAGGACACAGGACAGTAGAAAAACACATAAGGCAACACTCACAGTCTCACACAGTTGGAAACCACTCACACAGGCGCAGATTTCTCCATCCTGACGTCACATACAGTGGACCTGCCTTTCTGAAATTTACTGCTCATAGTCAGTTTTCCCTTGAGGACACAGTCATTCTTGGCTTTCCAGCCCAGGCTGGATTACTCTAGGAGAGATATGTTGCTGGGCCCTTTCGGCCCACTCATGCGAGGTTAAGGACACAGGACAGTAGAAAAACATGCAGAGGCAACTCTCACAGTCCTCACAGTTGGGAATCACTTGGGCAGGCACAGATTTCTCATCTTAAAATCTTTGACTTTAAATCCATGTTTGCTTTGACTACTCAACTTCATTTCTTGCAGGCTGTAAAATGTCACATTCAATTTTTTAAAGTTTACGGCATTCTGTCTGTCGATTGGTGGGTGCATTTAGTTAACTGCTGTTGTGAGTGTTTGTCCTAAAATTTGTGTCATCTTTTTTTCAGAAGCTTGACGATTTTGTGGTATATTTTTTCTTACAGTAGACCCTTCAGTTCTTTTAAACGTTAGTTTTGAGTCTGTGAATTTCCTGAGCTGTTGTTTCTCTGTAGTGTATCTCTCCTTCAAATTGGATTGAGTGTGTGCCTGGATAAAGCATTCTTGGTGAGGTCTTTATTTAAGTTTTTCACTATATCCCAGCAATGCCTTTGGGCCTGGAGTGTTTCCTTTGGCTAATCTGCAGTAAATCTTAAGTATTCTCCTTTGTACATGATATACTTACTTTATTTTGCTACTTTCAGATTTCTATCTTTATCTATAGATTTTTAATCATTTTTATTAGGATGGCTTAGAGTATTTTTGTCTCGGAGATGGAACCTCAGGCCTCCAGGATATATGTATGTATGTATGTGTGTGTGTGTATATATATATATATACACATACATACATATATATATACATATAATGTGCTCTCTAATGGAATTTCTCAAAAGTGATGCGTTGTTGACTGTTGCTTCTTCATAGGGATTGTCTTCCTGGTCCTCTGGGGTGCCTCTGATTCTTATATTGTTTGTCTTAAATTCAGTCCCAAAATTTTATTAGCCATTCATTTATTTTAAGAATCTTTTTCGGGGCCTGGGAGATAGCATGGAGGTAAGGCGTTTGCCTTTCATGCAAAAGGTCATCGGTTCGAATCCCGGTGCCCCATATGGTCCCCCGTGCCTGCCAGGAGCAATTTCTGAGCATGGAGCCAGGAATAACCCCTGAGCACTGCCGGGTGTGACCCAAAAACCAAAAAAAAAAAAAAAACAAAAAAAGAATCTTTTTCACCTACTCATGTGTTCTGTAGGTATAATACAGTTTTTATTTAAACTCACTGATTCTATCCACTACAATTCATACTCTGCTTGTAATGTCTTCCAGTGAGATTATTATTTTTTCTAGTGTTTTAAATTTATTTAATCTCTTTGACATTTTCTCATTTTTTAAATATCCTCTTGAGTTTTATTAGCTTTATTCCCCCATGATTTCTTTGAAAATTCTCAACATTCCCTCTCTCTAAAGTTCTTATATGAGAGATTTTATAGTTGCAAAAAATTTGGATCTTCAGAACACAATCTTTGTTCACTAAGCATAGTGGTGTTCTACTTTACTTTCCTATTGAATTTTAGCAGTTTATAGGTCTTTATAGTATGTTGTGATGTAACTATGTGACTGGAAGAAATATGCACCCATGGAGTGAAACAAAGTGTCTGTACTCGTATCTGAGTACTAACCTGTGTGCATAAATTGCACTTCTGAATGTCAAAGACGACCCCAACACCACTCTGTCTGCCTTAGTTTCATGGCATTGTGCTCATAATGAATCTTTCTATGTGTAGTTTATAAAGCTGCAACCTTGTTTTCTAAGACTTCCCATAAATGTATCCTGAGTCTGTGGAAGGATCCCGGACCAGTTTTTCTGTAAGTGTGGCACTATGAGGTTGATTGGCAGAGACCTTAGGTCATGTTTGTTACTTACACAGAGTGTCATGGCTCATGGCACCTAGGCCCAATCCTATTCTCTCTCCTCCACAGACTGGAAGAGGACTGCTTCGCTCCATAAGGGGTTCTCCGAGAAGCTTGTCAGATGTGATTCCAGTGGACACCGTGGTCAACCTCATTTTATCTGTTGGCTGGTACACAGCAGTGCATAGGTGTGACATGGGTGTTTAGAGTACAGTGCCCCATTTCTAGGCACCTCTCAGCAAGTGGGGCTGGAGACAGGGTCTGTATTAGATAAGTCACCCCAGCCAATGACCTGACCCTTAGTTATGCAGAAAAAGCTTCACAGCATGAAAGTTTCCAGGGCAGAGATAGACAAAGTGTCCTCATAGTTTCTGTTTGTATTGTGGAACTTTTCAGGGTAGAGATAGGCAAAGTTTCCTCACAACCTCTGTTTGTATGGTGGATAGTGGTTTCTCTAGCATTTTCAAACCATTAGGATCAGGTGGGGTGTGGGCTGTACGACTAGCAGGGCCATAAAGGAAGTACTGTGAGCTTATTCTCACCATTGAGCACTGCCATGTGCCCCCACTCACAGTTTAGTCTCCAGTGATTCTGTGCCAGGGGGCCCCACTCTTGGGCATCATGGGCATTTTTTTTTTATTAAATTGTACCTAGTGTTTCCCTTTTACTTACATGAATTTTCCTGGATTTTCCAGACCAAAACCAACACGGATCTACAACTGTACATCAGGTGCCTTTAACCCCTGTGAATGGATTAAAATAGGTAAGTGTGCATAGATGGCAGTGCTCTAGGGAAGAGGGGCTGAATGCATGGGCAGTATGAGTGTGAATGTGAGTGTGTATGTCACTGTAAGAACCAGTGTCCGTAACCCCATCTCACCACATACCTCCTATTCATGTCTTAATATGACATTGTGGCTCTCATACGTAACAGTACCTATTATCCATGTCTGTGACAGTGTCTGTGATTACATGTTGTACGGAACAGTGCTTCCTTTTATATATGATCCATGTATATATATGATAGTATCTGTGACAAAGTGTCATACATGATAGTGCCTGTGACCAGTGTTTGGCTGAAACTGTAATTAACTGCAGAGTCCTTTTATTTCTACTTTGAAAAAAATAATCTGCCCTCATGTAATAGTTTAGCTTGCCACCCCATTTTCCATTTAAAAACTAATTTTAATAATATTAAAAAATGTTAAATCATTGAACTCTTATTTAGATAATTATTGATTGGGAAAAGTTTGTTTTATTCTAGAATCTGCCTTTCAGTCCTACCTTTGTTCTTCCACTTCAGTTATTTAAAAATGAAATTATAGGAACTGAATCAATAGCACAACAGGTAGGGAATTTACAGTGGCTACAGCACTTGCTTTGTATGTGGCATACCTGAGGTTTAAGGAAGGTGAAATTTTCTGCAATGGGGCTTCTTTCTTTCTTTCTTTCTTTTCTTCCTTCCTTCCTTTCTTTCTTTCTTTCTTTCTTTCTTTCTTTCTTTCTTTCTTTCTTTCTTTCTTTCTTTCTTTCTTTCTTTCTTTCTTTCTTTCTTTCTTTCTTTCATCTTTCTTTCTTTCTTTCTTTCTTTCTTTCTTTCTTTCTTTCTTTCTTTCTTTCTTTCTTTCTTTCTTTCTGTCTTTCTTTCATCTTTCTTTCTTTCTTTCTTTCTTTCTTTCTTTCTTTCTTTCTTTCTTTCTTTCTTTCTTTCTTTCTTTCTTTCTTTCTTTCTTCTTTCTCTTTCTTTCTTCTTTATTTCTTTCTCTTTCTTCTTTCTTTATTTCCTTCTTTCTCTTTCTTTCATTTTTTCTTCCTTTTTACCTTCTTTCCTTCCTTCTTTCTTTCTTTCTCTCTCTTTCTTTCTCTCTTTCTCTCTTTCTTTCCTTCCTTCTTTCTTTGTTTCTTTGTTTCTTTCTCTTTGTTTCTTTCTTTCTTCTTTTTCTTTCTTCTTTATTTCTTTCTTTCTTCTTTCTTTATTTCCTTCTTTCATTTTTCTTCCTTTTTCCTTCTTTCCTTCCTTCCTTCCTTCCTTCCTTCCTTCCTTCTTTCTTTCTTTCTTCTCTCTTTCTTTCATCTTTCTTTTCCTTCCTTCTTTCTTCCTTCCTTCTTTCTTTTATTGTTTTCTTTCTGGTTTTTGGCCCACACCCATTGACACTCAGGAGTTACTCCTGGGTATGCACTCTGAATTCGCTCCTGGGGGGCGGGGGGACCATATGGGAATCTAGGGCATTAAACTGTGGTCTGTCCTAGGCTAGCACTTGCAAGGCAGACACCTTATCTCTAGCACCACAGCTCTGGCCCCAACAAGATTCTTTAGATCATCAAACCAGTTACTGAAATTATTTATTCAACCTACTGAAAATAAGGCTAACAGAAATGAACCTCCTTTATATTAATAACAGAATTAAAATAACACTTATGAAAAAAGGCATTATAGACACACATGATATTTAAGTTTGCAGAATGTGAAAACTGTTCCATGGCACTTTATTTTCTGGAATATTCTGGAATAACTTGGTTAGGCAGGAAGTTCTTGTTGTCTATACTTGCAGAGGGTCACACAGAGGGTGTTGAGGACATGTGGGCAATAGATGTCAGGAAGTACAAGAGTAAATGCCAAAAAAAATTTTTTAAAGGGGCCTGGGAGATAGCATGGAGGTAAGGCGCTTGCCTTTCATCCAAAAGGTCATCGGTTCAAATCCCGGTGCCCCATATGGTCCTCCGTGCCTGCCAGGAGCAATTTCTGAGCATGGAGCCAGGAGTAACCCCTGAGCACTGCTGGGTGTGACCCAAAAACCAAAAAAAAAAAAAGTGTAAATGCACCTAAAATAAAGACTAGGCCAATGAGAGAGAGGCAAAAGAGAGGCAAAGAGAGAAGAGAGAGGAAAGAGAAAAGAGTCGGGGTGAGAAAAAGGGAGACAGATAGATAGTCAGACAGTAACTGGCTTCTGTTTTGGCAGTGCTATATACTCCTCATCAGAAGGAGAATGGGATTTTGTCACAGGGCGGTGGAGCTGACACTGCTGCTCAGGAGCACTGTAATGCCCATAGGAGCAGACACTGCTCTATACAGGGGGCAGAATTGTTGTGTATGTAAACATTTCTGACCTTATCATGATCTGGAATTGTTGTGTATAAACATTTCTGACCCTACCCTGATCAGTGATTGTACCCTACCCTAGGGTGTGACCTGGCAGTCTGCCCCCACCCTAGGGTAGTACCTGATTCCGTTTCCTTCATTGGGTGGTACCTGATTCTGGGTTATAAAAGCAAGGATCTGTGGAAAGAGAGAGGCTTTTTTTCTCTTGCTGGCCTTCACCCAGGCCGTTTGAGGCTTCGACCTCTGCAAGGAATAAAGAACTATTTTCTTCGGAAGTTTGGCTGTCTTTTGGATTTCTTCCCGCCACATTCACCTCAGAACTGCTGGTTACTGGGTGGTAGACGTGTTCTCCGAGCTGGAGGGGAAAGACCTCGTTTTCCCTACCTCCATCAGTGAACCTCTCCTGGGGACGGATTTCCTGTGTTAATGGAGCCATTTTCCTATGTTGCTGCTCAGATGCAAGCTTTCATGTTTCAGGAATTCCTTTATAATTGAATCCCAGACCCAAAAAAGAACTCATGCCATTGATACCAGGGGCTACATGCATGGTTTGGATTCAGAGCCTCACTCAGGCCATGCTGCACCATTTGTGCAGTTACCCTGTTCAAAAGAACCCAATTCTTCATCTATCACATGGTTTTGCCTGCTCACTCATCTGACAAAATCATTTTAATATTATTTTGAGGGGACCAAAGAGTTAAGGTTCCTGTTCCATCACCAGTACCAAATATGCTTTCCTGCTTTCAAATAAATGGCAGAATTGTTGAATACTATGGTATTTCTACTTTTGAGTCAGGGATGTAAGGACAATTCTTGAGCAGTTTCCATTCTCATTAATAGGACAACTAATATTTACAAGTGTAAGCAATAGATTATCTTTTTTTCTCCATGTATTGTCCCATTACTTTAAATGTTTTAATTTGAGGGGTGGGAGAGTGTTTCTTACACTCAACAAAGCTCCAGGCACCACTTGAAGTTCAATCAAGGGATTGAACTTGTTATCTGTCCAAGACCAAAAAAATTCCTTTGTCTAAATCTGATTCCATTCATTTCCTCATGACTTCTTAAAGATGACGTTTTTACCTGACATAAGTTTATGTGGCACTGACTGAAATAGCCACTCAGGTATCCTTTACAGGGGACCAACCTATTTTGTATATAGATTGTCCTTCATGTAGATAGACGCTGCCCAAATGGATGAGGTGGCCATCCAGGAGTGCCTGCTGGACAGGCACAATCTAGTCTTGCCTTTCAGGTGTTTAACTTTGATGTGCGCCGGCTGAACTGGCTGGAATGCATTGAAAACTATGTTCTTGGAGTGAAGAAATATGTACTGAAAGAAGATATGTCTGGAATCCCCAAAGCCAAGGAACACTTAAAAAAGTGAGTACTATTATTGAATGTTTTTGGACGTTTATCCTGTGGCTGGTTTTATACCGAACAGAAAGTAGGGAGTGGCATACAGGGCTCCTCTGTGCACTGTTCATATGACATGATGTCACAGACACCTCTCTAGGACAAGAATATACTGGACCTGAAGAGAGAAATGGAAGAAAGAGGCCTAGTGGATATATATATATATATATATATATATACATGTACATATATATAATATATATATATATATATGACACTCCATCCCCAGAAACCTGGATATACACTCTTCACCAATGTACATGGGACATTCTCCAGGATAGACTACATGCTGGCACTTAAAACATATCTTCATAATATCAAGAGGATAGAAATATTGCAGGCTACCTTTACTGACCACAAGGCTCTGAAGTTATTTTTGAATTCCAAAGGAACAAAGAAGAACAACTTTAACACCTGGAAGTTAAACAGCCTCGTACTGAATAACCAGTGGTTCCGAGATGAAATCAAAGAGGAAATCAAAAGGTTCCTGGATACAAACGATAATGAAGACACAAATTATCAGAACTTATGGGACACAACAAAAGCAGTACTGAGAGGAAAATTTATAGCTTTGCAAGCACACATTGGGAAGGAAGAAGTGGCTTACCTGAGTAGTTAATGATGCAGCTCATAGAACTAGAAAGTGCTCAACAAAAGGACCCAAAAATAGGGAGGCAGAAGGAAATAACGAAGCTGAGAGCAGAAATCAATGAAGTGGAAACCCAAAAAACAATCCGAAAGATCAACGAAAGCAGAAGTTGGCTCTTTGAAAAATAAACAAGATTGATAGACCACTGGGAAAACTAACAAAGAGAGAGAGAAAGAGAGAGAGAGAGAGAGAGAGAAACTTGGTAACTCGTATCAGGAATGGAAAAGGAGTGATCACTACTGAAATGTCAGAGACTCAAAGGGTAATCAGAAACTACTATGAAAAGCTCTTCACCACTAAAAATGAGAACCTAGAAGAAATGGATCAATTCTTGGACTCTTATCATCTTCCACGGTTGAAGGAAGAGGATGTAGCATATCTAAACATCCCCATCACTATTGATGAAATTAAAACGGTAATCAAATATCTTCCCAAAAAACAAAAGCCCAAGCCCAGATGTATTCACTAATGAATTCTTTCAAACTTTCCAGGAGGAACTACTACCACTCCTGGCAAGACTCTTTCACGAAATCGCAAAAACAGAAACACTTCCAAATACTTTTTATGAAGCCAACATCACCTTGATACCTAAACCAGAAAGAGATGCAACAAAAAAAGAAAATTACAGACCAATATCGCTGATGACTGCAGATGCAAAGATCCTCAACAAAATCCTGGCAAATAAAATACAATGCCTCATTAAGAAGATCATCTACTACGATCAAGTAGGTTTCATTCCAGGAATGCAAGGGTGGTTTAACATCTGTAAATCTATCAACATAATACACAACATTAACAACTAGAAAACTAAAAATCACACGATCATATCAATAGATGCAGAGAAAGCATTTGATAAGGTTCAACACCCATTCTTGATCAAAACTCTCAGCAAGGTGGGAATGGAAGGAACCTTTCTCAATATAGTTAAGGCCATCTACCACAAGCCAGTGACAAATATTATCCTCAATGGAGAAAAACTAAAAGCCTTCCTTCTAAATTCTGGCACAAGACAAGGCTGTCCTCTCTCACCACTCCTATTCAACATAGCACTGGAAGTACTCACTATAGCGATTAGCCAAGAAAAGGATATCAAGAGAATCGAGATAGGAAAGGAAGAAGTCAAGCTCTCGCTTTTTGTAAATGACATGATACTCTACTTAGAAAACCCTAAAGATTCTACCCCAAAGCTTCTAGAAACAATAGACTCATATAGCAAGGTGGCAGGCTACAAAATTAACACACAAAAATCAATGACATTTTTATACACCAATAGAAATAAGGAAGAAATGGACATTAAAAAAACTACCCCATTCACAATAGTGTCACACAAACTCAAATATCTTGGAATCAACTTGACAAGAAAATGTGAAGGACCTATACAAAGAAAACTATAAAATTCTGCTCCAGGAAATAAGAGAGGATACACAGAAATAGAAACACATACCCTGTTGTTGGGCAGGGTTAACATCATCAAAATGGCAATACTACCCAAGGCATTATACAGATTTAATGTGATCCCTCTAAAGATCCCCACGACATTCTTCAAAGAAGTTGATCAGGCACTTTTGAAATTCATTTGGAACAATAAACACCCTAGAATAGTGAAAGCAATCATTGGGAAAAAGGACGTGGGAGGAATTACTTTCACCAACCTTAAACTTTACTATAAAGCAATACTTATCAAAACTGCATGGTATTGGAAAAAGGACAGGCCCTCAGATCAGTGGAATAGGCTTGAATACTCAGAAAGTGTTCCCCAGACATACAGTCACCTAATTTTTGATAAAGGAGCAAGAAATCCTAAATGGAGCAATGAAAGCCTCTTCAACAAGTGGTGTTGGCACAACTGGCTAGCCACGTGCAAAAAATTGAACTTAGACCCCCAGCTAACTTCAAGTATGAAGATAAAATCCAAATGGATGAAAGACATTGATATCAGACCCAAAACCATAAGATATATAGAACAAAACGTAGGCAAAACACTCCAGGACATTGAGACTACAGGCATATTCAAGTAGGAAAATGCACTCTCCACGCAGGTGAAAGCAGATACTAACAGATGGGAATATATTAAGCTGAGAAGCTTCTGCACCTCAAAGGAAATAGCGCCCAGGATACAAGAGCTAACTACTGAGTGGGAGAAACTATTCACCCAATACCCATCAGATAAGGGGCTAATCTCCAAATATACAAGGCACTGACAGAACTTTACAAGAAAAAAAACATCTAATCCCATCAAAAAATGGGGGAAGTAATGGGCAGAAACTTTTTTTTTGTTTTTTTTTGGGGGGGGGGTCACACCCGACAGTGCTCAGGGGTTACTCCTGGCTCCATGCTCAGAAACCGCTCCTGGCAGGCACAGGGGACCATATGGGGCACCGGGATTCGAGCCGATGACCTTTTGCATGAAAGGCAAATGCCTTACCTCCATGCTATCTCCCGGGCCCCAATGGACAGAAATTTTGACAAAGAAGAAATACGAATGGCAAAAAGACACATGAAAAAATGCTCCATATCACTAATCATCAGGGAGATGCAAATCAAAACAACTATGAGGTACCACCTCACACCACAGAGAATGGCACACATCACAAAGAATGAGGTGGTTTTCCCAGGGTGAGGCTTATTCATTGCACTCTAGATGTGCTGACCACTGTGATTTCCCCAAATGTGGGAAACTCGACTACATCATTTGTGGTAGTGGGGGACTACTATCACGCACTTCCCTAAAAAATAAATAAAAAAGAAATGACTTTATAATACATGGCACTGCCTGTCTATAAAAGCTAAGTACATAACTGAAGCACATCAGCTTTAAAAGTTTCAGACTTCACGTTCTGCCAAATGTAGTCACAGTTGCCACAGATGAACCTGGTTTTTTCCTGTTACACATTTACAAAGGCGTATAAAGAAGGTGCATAATTTTCACAGACCTACTTAGCTCAATAGGAAATGAAAAGAGTTCCCCAAAAATCCACCTCAAGCTCTCACAAAATAGCCAAGTCATAAAAAGCAGTTTTCCTGAAACTACATTCAATTGAAATATATCATCCTGAGGCAATTTGATCAGTATTTGTATCCATTGCAAAAAAAATTGAACAAAACCTGTAGGGAAAGGAGGAGAATATGGAGACCAACAAGTTATAAATGAAGTAAGCTAGAGTGCCTGAAACACTTGTTTTCTCTTTGGAACACCGTATTTTTATGACTTGACTGCATCTCAGCATCAAACTTCTTTCCCATCAAATGACAAATAGTGTTGTCGGCGGGGCTCCCAAAGGGTTGCACAAGGTGCCTGAGGGTCACTCCTGGCAACACTTGGCAGTAGAATATAGTTCAATGCTAGGATTGAAGCAGAATGTTACTAAGACCTGGAGGTGCTGGGGACCACCAGGGCATCCCCTCCAGTGTTCAGGGAAAATGTCTTTGGCCCTCGAGGAAGCCTTGAAGCTGTAACCTGCTATTATTTCTTAGGAAAATTGTGGTGTATTAAACAAACCAGGCTCCGGAGCAGGCAAGTCCTCACCTCTGTACTCCTTTTTTAAGCTCTCAGAATTGACATTTAGATGGCATTGTAGTGTGCTAACTGACTTCTGGGGTTTTGTTAGGATCTCCTGGAATTTCCAGGTGTCCTTTATATTAATCCTCAGGGATGCCAGTAGAGCAACACTCCTGTCCAACCACTCCCCCATCAAAAAATCTGTATTTGTTGCATTGGGGCCTCTGGGAGATCCATTTCTCTACAAGTGATGAAATCCTTAACATGTCCTCTGTGTAACTCTAAAAAGGGAAGAGACTTTAAAAAAGATGCTGCCCATGGCCTGAGCACAGCATGGAGGACATTGGCCTTGCACACTACCAACCCTGGTTAGTTCCAGGCTTCCCATAAGTTCTACTGAGCCTACCAGGTCTGATCTCTGAGCTGAGACAGCAGTAACCCCTAAGTGCAGCCTGTTGTGGCCCAAACATCCTACTCCCCCAAGATGCTGTCTATTCTGTGCCTGAGAGTTTACAGTATTCGTCTTGCACAAGATCTATCCCTGTTCAGCCCCCCTCATCAAATATGGTCCCCTGATTTCTCCAAGGAGTGATTCTTGAGAAAAGAGCCAGAAGTAAGCTCTGATTCCCGTGGTATCTCTTCCAACACCTGGACTTCTCTGCCTGACTGCAGTGCCCCCCTAACTGCCATCTGACCTTATGTTCTGAAGGGTTTTGTGAAATCAAAGGCAGGAGTGAATTTGGAGGAGTCATTTTTTTGAACAGGGTTGGGGCAGGGATCACCTTATTCACGCACCACAGGAGGATGCATCCTCAAGGGGCCTTTTCATGCAATTAGTTCCCCCTTCCCCAAGACCTCAAGACCTTCCTGGCCCCAACCCATCAAAGGCTGCACTCACAGAACTCGCCGGACACCCCGCCGCCCCACCCTGCCACAGCACACAGCCTCTCTGAACCCAGGGTCAAAAAGCAAGTCTAGGTCCTGACCTGGCACATGCCCCTCCGAGACTTAACCACGCCAAGTCCGAGAGTTCCTGGGGACCCGGAGAGCGCCCCTGCAGTATCTGGGAACACCGCACTTCTTGCACAGGAATGTGCAATTATCCCTTGAGTAACTCCTAGCAGGTGTGCTGAGAAGTGAGAGCAAGGGTTTGGCGGCCACTCTCTTTCCCCAAGGGCCTCCCAGACTTCCCACATCCTCTTCTTCCCTCCTCACTGCTCCCCTCTCCACACTCCTAGTCCCTCACCCTTCCTCCAGAATCTACTCCACCTCTTTCCCTCCTGCTTTTCTGCATCCTTTCATGCCCCGCCCCAAAGGTTCCATCTCAGCAAGCCAGGCCAGGCCCTGGAAGTGGGGAAGAGGGCTGGGGCATCAGGTATTTAGGGGAGCTCTGAGCCACTGCCTCTACTTGCAACAAGATCTTCTACACCACCAGTTTGGTCCAAGCCAGGAGCAGGTAAGGAGCGCAGCTGCAGGGCAAGGAACAAGGGTGGGATATTGGGCAGCCTTGCCACCTCTTGAGTAGGTGCTAGAAAGATACTGAGGGAAGGAGGAACCCTCAGAGGCAATTTCTGGGGCTCTCACAGGTCTGCTGAGACTTTTGGGTTCTAGGGGAGAGGGGATGGGGTGCATTAGCACTGTCCCCATGCAAGCACTGATGCTGTGGCTTGGCCTTCATGAATAGAACTAAAAGAGCCTCTTTGAAGCAGGCTAGCTAAGCCCCCCACTATGCAGGACTGCTGTGGAAGGCCCTGCCTTAAGCCACACACCATGCCTTTCTTAGGGGTCTTGAGAACCCACATCTGGGATGAGTTAGCAGGGGCAGGGCCAATCACCAGAGTGCCAGCTTCCTGCTCCAAATGATCTGGGAAGCTACAGAGGGGACCGGAGGGGTCACCCTGGATTTCCTGACCCCCATGACACACACTCTTCATGTGAGCTTAAGGGTCCCAGGCTGGAAGGGTCTGGAGAGGTGTCTTCTGAGACAGGTCCTAAGGAGGGTGGAACACTGAGAGTACAAAAAACAAAAAACAAACAAACAAAAAAAAACAGGCTTTTTAGTATAGCACAGGAGGAAATCCTGCAGGTTTGAGAAAGCAGGTATTTATTTCTCAGTAGAGGTGGCTTTGTAGCCAAGGTGGGTTTAAGTCTCTGAAATCCAGGTCTGCCCCTCCATCCAGCTGAGGAATCTCAGTGGTGATGTCTGTCACTTCAAGAGGGGCCATCTCATCCTTTGTGGTGCTGCATTGGGGGTATCCTGAAGGTCATTGGGAAGACAGTTGGAATGCAATTCTACTAAAGGTGCCGTCCTGACCTTCTGGAGTGACTCTCTGTTCCTCTCTACAAATCAGGGAGGACTTGCCAGGGGCTTCCAGATTCCCCCATTAGGCAGGACAGAAGACTTATTCTCCAGAGGCCATTATGGTACTTGGCTGTGCTAACAGACAGTTTAGAAATCCAGTTAGAAAGAACATGAGAAAGTAACAGAGGGCAACTAGCTGCAGTGCAGGAGCACATGCCCGGCATGGGTGAGATCCAGTTTCTGCCCTGAGCTTCTCTGGGAGTGGTTCCTATTAGTGAAGATTCAGATGAACATCATGATCCCATTGATGTAGAGCTTTGCCTATGGCTTCCAGGTTTCACAATGTTATTAATGCCCAGCTACACAGAGTCCTATCCACCTTCTGGAACCTTGAGGCAGGACACCTTCTGGAAATACATGAACAGTGCCAGAAGGCTGAGCTTCATAAGTTTCATGCATTTTCATGCTCAGCTCAGTCCATCCACTCTTACACTTTTCAAATAAGCTTTATATTTTTTATTTTGCTTTAGACCCTACCAGTTCTTCTGCCAGCCCTGACGCTACATTGGTATCTTTATTCTAGAAGTAGAAACCATATAACTATTACAAATTTATTACTGAACTAGTAACCCTACATATCAGGAGACACTGAAGCCAGTCCCAGAAGTTCTTTGTTGTATTCTAAAGCCATTAAGCTCATCTGACTAGTTCTCTTGATCTGACTAAGGACAACAGAACATATCTTTGCTATTTTAATCTTGTAAAGTTATTATCGGCCCTGTGTTGTGTCTGTTCCTAGAATTAGCAGTACTGTCATATATTTCTTTATTCCTCAAGAAGCCATTTTTTTTATTAAAAAAATTGGTTTGTTTTTGGGTCACACTCAGCAGTGCTCAGGGGTTACTCCTGGCTCCATGCTCAGAAATTGCTCCTGGCAAGCACGAGGGACCATATGGGGCACCAGGATTCGAACTGATGACCTTTTTGCATGAAAGGTAAACGCCTTACCTCCATGCTATCTCCCGGGCCCCTTTTTATTAAAAATTTTTATTTTGACTAAAGTGGATTCCAAATCATTCACAAAGTATTTCAGGTACATAATGATATTGAATCAGGGGCATTCCCACCACCAATGTTGTCTTCCCTTTACACCTGTTCCCAGCATGCATCCCATATTGCCACTTCTTTGTCCCCTGGGCTGCTAGTAAAAGTGCTCCTTTCTGATGTAGACTGAGTGTCAATTCTGTTGTAGTTGACTTTGAATATAGTTTTCAAGTCTGATCATTTTAAATTTCTACTCAGTGTTCATATGACTGTTTGGTCTTGGTGCTCTCCACTAATTCCCCCTCAATTTGTGAGACAGAACAAGATGTTTCAAGGTATGTGGTTCTGTTTGAAGGTTAGGAAAAAAGAAAAAAGGAAAAAGAGGTAGGCAAAAATTCAAGCAAGCAAAAAATGGGAGGAGTCCTTCTAGAGACTATAAATATCAGTATAAGAAAATAAAGGAAAAGGGAAGGAAACATAAAAAACAATACAAGAAAAATCAAACCCAAAACAAAACAAAAACAAACAAACATAAAAACCTGAAAAGTACCACAGCAATAAAGACAACAACCAAACACTAACCACAGTCCTGAAATAAAGAAGAATCAAAGCACAGGGGAAAAAAGGCAAAGAAAAGAGGAAAAAAGCCAAGCAAGTACAATCACAAAATTTTTTTAAATTAATTTGTGCTATTTTTTTTGCCTAGGCACAGTAAAAATTGGGGAGATTAGAAAGGGAATACCCCTGCCTAAGAGATACAGGGTTTCTCTGCCTTTGAAGTATACAGTCATGGGTATAACTACTGGTTCCATACCTGCTCTTTTACTCTCCCCTAAGTTCTCTTGTGATGTCTGGAAATTTTTCGTTCCATCATGGATGATAAAATCAGGCCTCTGTAACTAGTGATCTTAGTATTTGCACATGTCATAGGATGGAGTCTTTCTTTACAGTTCCAGAAGTTCTGTTCCATCACTGTTGTTTTAATCAGTCTTCTGTAGTTGGTGGTCTTGGTTTCTGCACCAATCCTAGGACAAGACCTAGGATAGTCTTTCATTATGCTTCCAGAATTTCTGCTCAATTGCAGTTGTCTCAGTCAGTTCTCTGGAATTATAGATCTTGGTTGTTGTACAGATCATAGGCCAAAGCCTAGTCTAGGGTCTTTTTTTTTATTGGTTGCAGGATACGTTCTTCCCAGTTATGGTAGTCACAATTAGTCTTTTGTAGTTAGCGATCTTGGCTTTTGCACAGATCAAAAGACGATGTGCCTTCCGATTTCATCTTATCATTAATGTGTTGAGATGAGACAACCTGTGCTTAGACCAAGTTGTTGCCATTTCCTCGTCAGGATGTCATGCCAAACCTGACACATATTGATATCAGGGCAGTATTAAGAGTATCCCAGAGGGAGTTTATTTCCTGGAGCTGTTGCAGAGAACTGTGTCCGTTCTATATCTGAGATCTGGGGTTCAGGGTTGGATGGTCACTGTCTAATCGCATGGAATCTAAGTTGGGACCACATGACTTATATTCAAGGTAGGAGAAGGTGACCCTATATTGTAAAATGTGTGAGATCTTATCCCTAATAGATAATATATGTAAAATATCCCCTTTCTTTAGAATGTCTTTAGTATGTCTTATCTTGCTGGTGCATTTGGGGGTGAGAGTGTCAGGCTCCATCTTCTCTGTGTCCCGGTTTTGATCTAAGTTTTACTCCCAGGAAAGACTTTTACTTGTAGGTTTTTGTACCCAGTAGAACCAAAACACCAAAATAGGTGAAGTTAAGCAGGTGAAGAAAGCAAAAACAGGACTGTATATATAGCTTTGTATTTATTTATATATAAATATATATAACATTACATAAATATTAAATATTATAAATGTATAATATATTAAATATTATATAAATGTAAAATATATAAATATATTTATATTTATTTCCCTTTATATTTATATAAAATTATATTTGGTATATATATACTCACATATAGACATAAAGGGAAAAATAAACAAAAGTGAGTTTAAAAAGTAATTAAGGGAACCAAGTATTGCATTTGGAGATAAACAGGTTAAGAGGTAGTATTATAAAGGTCTTAAACTTATAAAGGAAACATAGGCTTTCCCATTGCCTTTTAGGAAGTCATTTGAGAAAATTTGTAATGTAGCTTCAAAAGTTTGCATAATCTTGAACTTGTGGTAGATAAACCTCACTGAAAGTAGTATTTTATATATTTCTTCAAAACCGCTATTCAATCATGATTGAAATTAGCAAAGAAAAGAGCAAAATAACTTTTTGGTTTCCAAAATTCTTGAATTAGATGGATGCTTGGTCGCATTCATGTCAAACTAAAATCCTGAACTGGTGATAAAAAACATTTGAGGGCATCTTTATGTTAGTTTTTTAAAATTTTATTTTCAAGCTCTTAATTATATCCCTCTTTAATACTAATTGGTTAATCGAATGGTCCCGTCTGGTTCTGGTAACTGGGGGGTAGGTAGGGCAAACTGGGACATCCTTGTCACTGGACTCACACCGAGTTCTGCTCTTTGGTCCCAGAACCTGTACCCAGCATGTTGGGGAGCCACTCAGCAGATAGGTAAAATAAACAATGGAACAGAACTTCCACTTCTGACTCCCACATGGAATATTTGAGTTGAGGAGCTCATAGGGTGGAAAACCTGCTCCATGTAATGAGCAGTCTGAGCTACCAAGACATACATGTGAGACCCTGCTCTCTGAACATATGTACTAAGGGGATCCTCAGGGCCCAGATTACATTGGAAGGGAATGGCTACTCTTCCCACATGCCCCCATCCTACTCCTTCCCCTCCTGCCCCTTTCCATTCCTTTCCACTTCATCCTGCTCCACCCCTTTGTACTCTTCCACATCCATCTATTCTTTCCATTCCTGCTCATCTCATACTAACTCCTTCCCATCCTGCTTCTCCCCATCCCTGCTCCTACCTATATTTCTCTTTTCCAGAGGCTAAGAATAAACAGTTCAAGGTGGTAGGGGATGTGGAGTTTTGAGCTAACATAATTAACTGCTTTGAAGGTAAACTCCTTGGAGGCTTCTCTCTAATAAGCTGAGAAGTTTCAGGAAGGACTACACTAAGCCACAGTTCCTCTGCCCACTTGACCTTGACAGTGTGACACTGACTTTAGGCACAGATTCTCTACATTCAGATCAGCTTGGCAAGGTCTGGGGGAGATTCTGCAGAGAAGATGGGAGGTCACTATACTGCTTGGGGAGAGTCATAGCAGGATCAGAGTCGCCTATTAAAATCTTTTGCTTTTCTGAAACTTCTGACCTGGCAGGGCAAGGCCAGAAATCCAGAGGTCTTGCCATCTAAAATCAGGAGCTGGAAATGGACTCCAAAGGGTCATTTATCTAATTCAAGAGCTTTGGAATCCAACAAGTCTTGTTGACATTTTCTCAAACCAAAGTCAAATATCAAATTGGGCACATATGAAGACATAGAGATTGCAGACATGCCTATAGGGACAAAGGCACGCTGACTTTATATACTAGGTCTTTTCCTGATCAGTAGGCTCAAGGTCAGACAGTGCTGATGCTCAGGGGAATAGAAGCAGCAGGTTTCTCTGTCCTTGTCCTTTTTAGAGGTGTCCACACTGTTCCATTGCTGGCTAAGTATAATAGGACTGCAGGTCACATTTTGCTCTATCTGTTTTTACAAACCGGTGCTCTAAGCTGGGTTGGGTGACAAATGAATAATGTTCCATGGTAGAGAAGTAAACAAAACCCAGATCAGTTGCCAGTGAGGTGGTCCTGGGGATCAGTGAGTGCCATGCATTCTTACTGTTTTTTGCAGCTATGCTTGATTTTTGCTCCATGACTGACTCTGACCCAGAGACATTCATATAACTGGCTCCTCAACTCATCTCCGAAAATGAGACTCACCCAGGTGATGCCATGAATTTCTTATGCAGGGCTATGCATTGACTAGTACCTCAGATTTAGAATGCCAGGTAGGAACTGTCTGGCATCCAGCAATATTGCTGAGTTAAATGAACAAGTCAAATTAGATGTAGCAGAAACTGACAGCAGAAGGCTCAGAAAATGGAAAAGGCAAAATTAAGGGGCATCTGACTGAGGATTTCAGTTTCCCCTTCTGATTTTGTTCTACTGTTTCATGTTTTCTGTTTCCTTCATGAGGGAAGGGCCCCATCTGAGGTTTTGTTACAAGGTCACTATTTTTTTACAGCAGGAGAAACAGAGAGTCCACACCAATATATCACGACAATTTGGGCCAAGTATACCTGAGGACCCTTTTCCGGTTTTAATTTACTTAGTGAGGAAGGTGTATGAAGAGTATGGTTTCAAAGGTGGTTGTCTTAATTGGGGGTGGCAGAATGTATTCCGTTGTTTGATTCCTTACTTCTTGAACTGTTGGATCTCCAGGGGCCAGAGAGGTGGTGTTAGGGAAATAATCTTTCTCTGTGTATAATCTTTCTATCTGTGAGTCTGTGAGTCTGCCCTTTCTGTCTCTCTGTATACCACTTTTTGTCTGTTTGTGTTTCTGGTCTGTGAGTCTGAGCTTTCTGCCTGTGTCTCTTTCTTTCCTGTCTGTGAGTCTGTGCTTCCTACCTGTAACTTTGTACATCCTATTTGTCTGCTGCTTCCTATCTGTGAGTCGGTACTTTCTATCTGTGTGTCTGTGCTTTCTGTCTATTTTCCTGTCCCTCCTATCTAATTGTCTTATCTTCCTGTCTGTGAGTCTGCACTTCCTGTCTGTGTATCTGTGCTTTCAGTCAATGTCTGTGCTTGTAACCCCATCACAGAACAGAATGGGTGGCACCAGAAAGCCATTGTAATTGTGTGTCCTCACAGGTTTCCTAAGCATGCCCACCACCCTGAATGCTCTTTCCATTGCACTGGACTCTTAAATTGAGACCTGAAAGTCTTCAAGCTCCTAAGTCTACCATTCAACACAGCGATTTAAGTGGGAGTTGGTATATGAATAATTCCTTTCTCTCTTCTATGAAAACATCCTTTTGTCTCAGGTTCTTGTAAAACCCCTGGCTCAGGAGTATGGTGACATTTTTTTCCCGCTTTCTGTTCCCTCTTTGTTGAAGCCACCAGAAGGGCTACTTGTGTCTTATTTACCCCAGATTCACACTTTGGGACACATGGGCTCTGTGCTTTTCCCCCAAGTAACACTTTCCCATAAGCAAACCTGCTGCAGACACAGAGGTGAAAGAGTTGGCAGAGCTCAGACACATAAACTCTTACCCTTACCTGTGTAAAGCACCTCCTTCATGCCACTTCCAGCAAATAGAACTGCGATTTTGCAGTGTTCACTGAATGGACTGATTAATTCTTACTAGATTCTGGTGAAAGAGGGATAAGTCCAATGCTAAGAATTCCATCTAAATTACCCTATGGGCTGTGCTCTTTTCTGACATGCTGACAACTGCACATTACCTGCATGTGTGAGGTTTGGGTTTCTGTGCCTGACACCACAAAACAATCCATCTGAGAAAATCAACAAATAAACAAATAGTGTGTAGAAATAATGACTAATCCTGCTTGGTTCTGTATAGTGTTCTGAGGCTGAATGAAGTATAGTTGTTTAAATTCACTGAAGCAACGAGGTAATATTCCTTTGACATATCAATCATATTAGAAGCTGGAGTCAATGGCTGGGCCCTCTGGGCCCTTCTTGCATGTTCAATTTCTTGTTTGCTGATTGTGTGTCCTTTGCCAAATGGTGGAAATGAGTTCTGTTCTGACTCATCAAGGAAGGGGCAGATCTTATGTAGCTGTGCCAGAAAGCAATGTGGTGTCTCAGCTCCCAGCTTCCATCGCCAGGCTCAGCACTGTTCATTCCTCACACAGTGTGACCAAGCAGGCAGCCTGAAATATGCCAGTCCTGAGTGAGAAGCAGAATGCCCATTAAGTTTTCATGAGTAAAGCATATTTGCACATGGGGGACAGTCTCTTTATAAGTTATACCCATATGTGCTGTGGGACTAACTTCACCTAGCTCAGTGCTCAGGGGATGGAACCCAGATTCCTGCATGCAGACAATGCAATAAGCCTGCTGAGCTCTATAATGATTAAATATCTGAGGTCCAGTATTGACTAGTTTCTACATTGTTCATTTTTTCAGACTTTGTTTCTTTCCTGCCTAATGGAAGACTTCTTACAGGAAAATAAAGAGCAATTAAACTTGTTGTTTAAAAAAATGAAGTTCAGACAACTGTTGAAATCAGTTGGGAAAAATTAAGCAAGATCTGTGACAAAAATGCCATCTGTACATTAATCAGTGCTATAAGATTGAAGCAGAGACTTTGACCTGTTTCTCACTTATTGAGGAAGCACTGGTTCAATAAATCACCAGACCATACTGTTCAGTGTTCTCACTGAGAATTCTGGCCCAGAATTAGCCTCTCCTAACAAAAGCCAGGCTATGATCTAGTTCTAGAAATGGGTGGAAGTGGGAGGCACTGTTCAACTGGAAATGTCCAAGGCTAGCACATAATGGGAAGCAGGACTAGGTAGTAGAAATGCTGGAGTGACATTCCCAGGTCCCACACCTGATCTATATTCAATCTTGAGTTCAGTCCTTGAGGAGCCTTGGCAGGGGGGGGGGGGATATTCAGATATCTAGATAGAAGGTCTAATTCTCCTCAGTTTAGATCTGACCTGAGACATCACTAGGATAATTTATAATCATGTATTGGATCTTTGGTAATTGTAACATAAGCCTAAAGAATGTTGAAACCATGTGTCTGTCCAAAAGACAAGTTGCCTTTATAAACAAAAACCAAGGAAAAATAGGCTGGAATTATGTGCTGAGAATGGGGAAGGCATGAGGCCTCTCCAAAACAGCAGGACAACTGCCTGGCCAAGTCTGAACACATGCCAATCACAACAGATACAAAGGACACTGTCACTGTCACTTAGGTTCTTAAGGATTATAGTAGGTTCGCGCTGAGAGATATTGCAGCTGGTGGGCATACACTGGAGCTTGATTTAGTTGTCAGTAACAGATGGTCCTCTGAAGGGCTCTACCATTTCTCAGGATTGTGTACTTGTGTTCCCACCACCAGGCCTACATTCTCATGCTAACACATGGCTTAGTTTGTCATGGGGAATTCACTGCTGGGGCCTAAATGAAGGCTTTTCCTCTGTTGATTCTTTAAAAGTCTGTAAAATCAGGTTGTCATATGAACCTATCCTGGTGCAAGTTGGTGAGAGTGGTATTAGGGACACTTCTGGGGTGGGTTCTATTCCTGGTGCTGCTGCAGGGAACTGTGCCAGTCTTATGACTGGGAACCAGTATTTAGATCGTTACTGTTATTGTCCAATCACATGAGGTATATAGTCCCCATGATACATGTTCAGGGTGGATGCGCCCCTGTGTTATAAAAATTATAGATTATTATCTCTAGTAGATAAGAACTTGTTTCTGTACATAAGATTTCCTTATTTTACTGTGCCTATCCAAAAGTGAACAATGTCTTATTATATTTTGTTGCATTAGGTGGGGAAAAATGACAGGCTATACATTAAATATGCCCCAATTTTCACCTGAGCTCTTATCCCAAACTAGACTTATCTGCTAGAATTTTTACTATCCAGAACCAAAACCAGCAAAGAAAGGGGGGAAGGATGAAGAAGGCTAACACTACATTTGTAAATAAGCACACTAATAGTTATAACTATTAAGTAAATAAACAAAAACTGAAGTATAGATATACCCATTAAGTCTTTAAATATAGTCTCGCAGGAATAAAATCCAGGGCATGTTTTCATCCCACACCATAGTTTTATTGAATCTGAGAAATGGTTTGCAATAGTAAGGGATCTGGTAGTGTCTCCAAGTTGGGTGACTCTATAATGCTGAGTCTGGTAACTTAATAGTCCACATTGAGGAGTGGTGGGAGTAAATGGTTCATAGAGAATGAGAAAGAAAGAGTTGTAGCTGCTTCTATTCTTCTTCTTCTTCTTCATCATCTTCTTCTTCTTCTTCTTCTTCTTCTTGTTCTTCTTCTTCTTCTTCTTCTTCTTCTTCTTCTTCTTCTTCTTCTTCTTCTTCTTCTTCTTCTTCTTCTTCTTCTTCTTCTTCTTCTTCTTGTTCTTCTTCTTCTTCTTCTTGTTATTGTTCTTCTTCTTCTTTTTCTTCTTCTTCTTCCTCCTCCTCCTCCTTCTTCTTCTTTTGCTTTTTGGGCCACAACTTATGACAATCAGGGTTTACTCCTGGCTACTGGCTCTGCACTCAAATTGCTGCTTGTTTGGGGGACCATAAAAAACACTGGAGATCGAACCAAGGTTAGCCCTGGATCACCCACGTGCAAGACAAACACCTTATTACTGTACTATCTCTCCAGACCCATGGCTTAATCTTCTTGCTGTGGTGAGGGTGTCCTTTCTCTTTGGAATGCAGATGAAAATTTACTGGAAGAGGGACATAGTTTAGTTTCTAAGGCGATACAAACTGAGGTTCCTCTAGTTTTTTTCTGCAAAATTGTGCTTGTAATTAGGAGTATTTTGTAGTCCTAAAACATCATATGCTATTTTTGTTCTGGTTCAGTAATGAAGAAAGTTGTCATGGGATTTTTTGAACCTGCATTTTATTTTAGGTGATATAGGCAATTTAGTGACATGAAGTCACCAATTGATGCACACAAAATCTCTTCTTTTTGAAACCTTGTTTCCTTCAAAAATGTCTGAAGTCATTTTTTGTTTATAGGTTTCACCATTTTAGTTAAGTTTAAACTAGGAATTAAAATATTTTCTTTTTTCCTGTTTGCCAAATTGTCTGAGTTTATTAAGAGCCCATGAAATATCACTCTCACTTCATTCTGGTTTTAATATCAGACATGGGTTTTGTAAAAGAACGATTACTCTCTCTGAAGCCCTAGTCCCCTTCAGACTCAAGCACTTTTCTATAGTTTTTCTTGGTTACAATTCTCACTCAAGAATGGATAATAGTGGCGAATACTTTGTTGATACCATGGTAGGATACTGTGGTGCAGTATGCAGGACAAATAATTAAGCTCCCTTTAGAAATGCTCATCATGGAGCCATTCAGATTATGCAAAGCCCTCTCTGTACTCAGAACTCTTTAAAGTCCTACATGTTCACATGATCTTTGGAGAGATTTCAAAGGCCTGACTGAGACCCATTAATTTATTATATTGAGATAGGTTTTTTCTATACGCATTTTCTTTTGCATTCTCACTACAAACGGTCATTGAGTTTTGCCATATGTTTTTATATTTCCATTGAGTTCATGTGATCTTTTATGCATTATAATATGGTAATTTATTTGCACATATTGAAGTCTCCTTGCATCCCTGGAATCAGTCTCACTTTGTTTTGGTATATGAGTCTCTTTATTTCTCATTAAATTGGATTTGATGGTAAGTTCTTGAAGACTTTTACCCTCATGTTCATGAGCATTATGGATCAGTAGATTTCATTTTGTGTGCATGTATTTGTTTTCATTATCAGGATGCTTTTGACTTTATTAAACATATTTGTAAGATCCCCTACTTAGCCACACATCTCCTTTTCATGTATCCAGAAAAGTGTGGGAAGGGTAAGATTTTTTCTTTGAAAGTGTCAATGAAACTCCCTTTGCTTAATTGGTGAAATTGAATTAACCAGCAAATGTTAACACAGAAAATAATTTCCACTGTGAAAAGGTACAAGAATGGGTTCAGAAAATCCAGAACTCAAGCAAGGAATTCAACCACCCAGGAATGCAGTTTAGTGGAAGAAGATCGAAGAATCAGTCTCTGCCTTCCTGAGACACCTGCTATTATTGACAAGAACCAGTGCACAATCTAGGGTGGGCAAAGAATATCAAGTAGGGAATTATCCAATCTGCTGTCACCAAATCACACCCTAGAGTGGAGTCTGAATATTAATTGGGGTAAGACCAGTAAATCAACCTCTCCCCGTAATTGACTTTATAGAAAAATACAATAATTCATATCCCATGATTATAAGATTGTGGCGTATGCCTCTAAAGATAAAGATAAGGGAGCCGGGCAGTGGCGCTGCAGGTAAGGTGTCTGCCTTGCCTGCGCTAACCTAGGCCAGATCACGGTTCGATCCCCTGGTTCCCCATATGGTCCCCTGTGCCTGCCAGGAGCGACT
>PVKC010000663.1:0-61704 GCA_004027635.1 Crocidura indochinensis
GAACCGATGACCTTTTGCATGAAAGGCAAACGCCTTACCTCCATGCTATCTCCCGGGCCCCTAGATCTTATTTTTCAAAAAAATCTGGGCATATAGCATTCCTTCTAGCATTTTAAGGTTTTTAGAAAAAGGAGGTATAACTGTCACCACATTTCTATATATTCATAAAGTCGTATATTTGTAGGTTTTCTGAAATTTCTTTTGTGAAATTCTAAGAAGCATTCATTCTAAGAATTAATGATAAGAATGATAATGGAATTTGGGAACTGAGATACTCAAAACAAGTATGTACTCTCAGTAAAATAGTTAAAATTTATAGATACCTGAGCCAACAATTTTTTATATTAGGGCATTTGTGGTTGAGTGACGCATGTGCAATATTTGAGTCTCAGCATCTCATATGGTCCCCCAAGTTCACCAATATTGATTCCTCAGTGTAGAACCAGAAGAAACCACTGAGCACAGCCTGGTGTGGCATCTCTCCAAAATAAAGAAATCACTGCAAATTTTTTTTTCCAAAATCCTTTTGGTAAATGGAAACACAAGTGGAGAGAAATAAAGTTGTCTGAGATGATTAACCTGCAGGCTTAATGCAACAGGTTCACGGCTGTAAAATAAGACTCCACTGATTGTGAGATCTCCCCAGGCACCGTGTTTCTAAACCCCACATAGAGGAGTCTGAAAAAGCAGAATAGTGGCGAAGAAATAAGTCAAGCCAGTCAGGAAAGGGTGATCATGGCATCAGTGATCTTTTGCCTCAGCCAAAAGCCAGAACTCCTCTTTCTTTATTAAACCACTTCTATATATCAAAGGAAGAGGTTTAAGGAAGGAAGAAGTTGGGGGAATGCCTTTGTTTTAGGTTAATAGCAGGTTGTCATCTTACAATTCCACCTTTTCTATTTAAAGCAAAACAAAGAAAAATGAGAAAAGCTGTAAGTTGTATTCTACGTTCTCCACAATGAACACTGTAACACGTTAAAGCATTCCTAAGCATGCTTTATATCAGCATTTATACTTAAAATTCACATTTTATTTGAAATTAGTAAATGAAAATGTTTGAAAAAATGTTTGTCTTTAACTCATCTCTCATTCTTTATGAAGCCTGCTTACAATCATGATCTGTACTTATCAGTCTACTATAATAATTTCCCTATTCTAACTCAATGATCAATATCCAGATATTATTCCACTTAACCTTGCAACAGAGTTTAGCCTCCTTAAGACATAATTCTACAATACTGGCTAGCACTTGACATTCTTCTGATCATTCATATATATTTTTCCTTGATGATTTCTTCATATTTCTTAAAATTGTCAAAGTCAAAGAAATAGGTGCTTGAAACTATCTTTTTTTAATTGCAATCACTCCTTTGAAAATTTGACCATCTGTAAGGCTTCAAATATATCTATCAGTATATTGGCAATTGTCATGTTTGAATCTCTAGTCAGTACTATCCAAATTTCTATTTAATTAAGTTCATCTAAATTAGTCTAACAGATGACAAAATTTACATAATCAAATATTAACCTGATATCTCTTCCAAAACAGCTACTCTCTACATCTTCCCATTCAATTAATGATATTTGAATTATCCCTATTATTTGGAGTAAAAAAAATTAGGAGTTATTGCAATATAAAAATTAAGTCTTTTGCTAAAATCTATTATATATATTTTTTAAAGTGTAGACACCAATTAGCAGAGATATCCCAAAGGACATAAGTATATATGAGCACCTATACATATAATAATCATAATAGATTAACATATAAAATTATTCAATCTTTAAATTCACAATAATTAAAAGTCACTAGTCACCAGCCACTAATTTTGTAAAATTCTAGGGATTAAACTTATTAATTTTGAAATATATAAATTAATTCAATACTAAATAACCACTAAAGTCATAATCGATTCATCTATTTTGCTGTTACACTTGAGTTCATTAAAGCCAATAGGTCCTACCTTCAAATATATAAAGAATTCTATCACTTCTCATTGCCTCCACTGTCCCTAGAGTTCAAGCTTCCTCTTTTTGATCTCTATTATTGTATTAAACTCATAATAATCTGTTTTGTTTTATAAGTCTTCAGATTTATTTGTAACTAAGTTTACTATTGTGTGTATATATATCTATATATTCATATATGTATTTAAAATCATACTCAAAATAAATTTCAAGTTTATATTTTAAGTATATATAATATATATATATGTATATATATATATATATATATATATATATATATATACTTGAAATAGGGCTGGAGCAATAGAACAGTGGTAAGTCTTTTAAGCCTTTCACGTGGCTGACCCAGGACAGACCTTGGTTCTATCCCCAGCATCCCATATGGTTCCCCTGCACCAGGAGCAATTTCAGAGTGCATAGCCAGGAGTAATCCCTGAATGTCATAGGGTGTGGGCCAAAAAGAAAAATATATATATATATGCTTAAAATAAATTATCAATTTTTAAACATGCATGTGATGCAGCACTTAGCTTGTTTACAGATCTTAACTACTAGAATTAGTGATCTAATAGTCACAATTGCTTATATACCTCTTCTGTTTTCTATTTTTTCCTTTAGATAACTAAGAATAGATATAGATAATTAAATGGAGTTACCGTTTCATATAATAATTCTATTTATTTAATAAATTCCCACACTGTTTTTCATAAAGTATATAACAGTTTATTTCCTTTCTATGAATAATAGTACCTTTTCCTCTATCCCCAACAGAATTAATTATTTCTGTACTTTTGCTCCAGTTCATTTTTTTCTGATATGATGTGTCCAGCTGGTATAGATAAATGTCCATCTGGTATAGCTGTCCAATTGGCCATCTATCTGACTTCCTTAGAGAAATGTCTGTTTAGTTTTACTTTTGGATTTGACTCTTGCTTTGTTTTCTTGAGTTTTGTGTATTCTTTATATATTTTGGATAATAGCTTTTAGACAATATATGATAAGGGCTAGAATGATATAATCCATGTAAAACACTTGTTTTACTGGTGGCTGACCCAGGTTTTATTCCCTGAAACACCAAATGGTCTCTTGAGCTCAACTATAGAGTTTACTGGACACAGAACCAGGAGTAAAAACCCTGAACACAACCAGGTATGATCTATAAGACACAACATAAAAAAGAATATAAAACAAGTATATGCTATAAGAGTATGTTCTCTCTATGAGTAACACTATTTTTATTTTGTTAATTCCTTCTTTTGCAGCATAGAAGACTTTTGTGATAAGATAATACAAAATTATATCACTTATATGTGGTATTTAAAATAACTCATAACTTGTTTGTCTTTGTGAAAAATATATGGCTTTTTATTCAGAAAACAAGGAAAATGCTAATAGGTACTAAATAAAGACTCTGAACAAATAAATATTACTTAACTAGAAAATAAATACTACTGCTGAGGAAATTGTTTAAATTACAGATACTATGTATTAACAAATTGCAAAAATAAAACAAGCCTGCAAAATAAAGGAGTCTAACCTAAAATACTTTAGAAAATGAACTTAAACAAGTTCAAAGACAGAAAAAATCATGACATGTATATCAAAATAGTAATTATAACTTTGATATTGAGGGAAATAAGTTGGCTATGAAATTTACATAATAGTAAAAAATTAAGAATATTATTTCAACTTTTATTAGTTTTTTGCATATTTGAAAATCAAAATAAAAATATATTTAATTTTTTCATAAAACTCAATATTGATAAATATTTGCTAGTAATTAAACTTATAAGCACTATTTAAATAGAAGTTTTGATTTTACTTTAATTTAATTTCTATTTAGAAATAAAATTGGTTGTATAAATTGGAGACACAGTAACAAGAAAGAATATGTTGACAAATCTCATATCTAACATACTTCTTCTAAAATCTATAATACTATTTTCCTAAAATATATTTCTGTAATGTTAGGGTTTTGTTTCTTATAATGTATCTATTGGGGCAATTTAATTCCAAGAGAAGAGCTTTCAAATTAGTTTAGTCACATAAATGTCATACACATAGAGATTTAGCAGACAACATCTTAAATGCCTAGTGAAACAGCTGTTACTTAATTTTTAGCTGAGGCTAGAGCAGATAAAATATCTATTATGTTAGAATTCAAGAGGTGGAACTTAGTTATCAACAAAATAATCACATTTATATTCATAACTTGAAAGTGAAGGGTAATTTTTACTATTTCATGATTCTATATCTTCACTAGTACTCCCAGAGTAAAATCATTCATCATATTGAGGATCGCCTCTAAATTTTCCATATATCTCCCTAGAACTTAAAGAAAAGCATTAATAAAAAGAAATTTTTTTCTCATTATACACGAAACATAACATTTCATCTAAAACTGAAAAAGTTAAGTAACTTACATTTACAAAGAGAGATATTTGATCTGCCATATGACCTAGAATCTTGTTTTATTTTTTGATATTTATACCCAGGACAGAAAAAAAAACACTGATCCAAAAGGATGCATAAATATCACTATTCATAGCAACACTCAGTACAATAGCTAAGTCTTGAAATCAGACTAGATGTTCAGCAACAAAAAAAATAGATCATGAAGATGTGGTCCACATATAAATGAAATAGTACGTACCTGTAAGGAATGATGCAATCATTCAAGTTGCCATAACATGGATGGAACTAGAAGACTTTATGTTTAATGAAGTAAGCCAGAATAAGGATAAATACAAAATGATATCACTTATATGTGGTATTTAATGTAACCCATGAAGAAATACAATGGTTGGAGCCCGGGAGATAGCATGGAGGTAAGGCGTTTGCCTTTCATGCAAAAGATCATCGGTTCGATTCCGGTGCCCCATATGGTCCCCCTGTGCCTGCCAGCATGGAGCCAGGAGTAACCCTGAGCACTGCCAGGTATGACCCAAAAACCAAAAAACAAACAAACAAACAAAAAAAAAAGAAATACAATGGTTTAAAAAGCTTGAATGGTTTAAATGAGAAAACTTTAAGCCCTAGAATACAGTGAGGGGAAGGAACGAAACTAAGCGGAGGAGAAACAAAAATATGAAAGGACAATGACGAAGAGGTCTCAAGTGAATTGGTAGTTAAAAAAGGAGAGACTAATATACAAGCTAGAGTTAACAGCAATTAAATCCTGAGACCCAAACTTGAACAATCAAAACTTAAAATGAAGGGCTGGAATGATAGCACAATGAGTAGGATGTTTGCCTTGCTGGGGGCCAAACCCCCAGATATGATCCCTGGGATCCCATATGGTTCCCCAAGCCTAACAGACATGGTTTCTGAGAGCAGAGCCAGAGGTTATTTCTGACCACCATCAGGCATGGCCCAAAACAAACTAAAATGAAACAAAACAAAAAACTTCAAATGGGCCTATAATGTTGGAATAGGATGCACTCTGGGAACATCAGTGGTTGACATTGGAGGGGAGGTTGGTTCTGAAGCATTCAATATCTGAAATCCAACTATGAAGAACTTTGTAGACCACAATGGTTTCACTAAAAAAGTTTTTTTTATTCAAATAAATATTTTATTTTTAATTAATATCTTTATTTAAACACCATGATTACAAACATGTTTGTCAATGGGTTTCAGTTATAAAAAAATAGAACACACCCCTTCACCAGTGCAACCTTCCCACCACCAATGCCCCCATCTCATTCCTCCCCCATCTCCTGCCTGTACTAGAGACAGATATTCTATTTCTCTCACCCACTACCATTGTCATGATAGTTGTCAGTGTAGTTTTTTCTCTAACTGAACTCACCAGTCTTTGTGGTAAGCTTCGTACTTTGGGCCTGTACTTCCAGCCCTCCTCTCTATTGTCTCTGTGTTTCATTATAATATTGTCTTTTATTTTTCTTAAATCCATTGATGAGTGAGACTATTCTGTGTCTATCCCTCTCCATCTGACTTATTTCACTCAGCATAATAGTTTCCATATCCATGTGCAGGAAAATTTCATGATTTAATTTTCCCAATGGCTGCATAGTATTCCACTGTGTATATTTTCCACAGTTTCTTTACTCACTCATCTGTCATTGAGAATCTGGATTGTTTCCAGATTCTGATTATTGTAAATAATGTTGCATTGAAGAGGTGTACATTAAGCAATTATGTATTCCTAGATTATGTCCCTAGGAGTGGTATAGCTAGGTCATATGGAAACTCAATTTTCAGTTTTTGAGGAATCTCCATATTGTATTCCATAAAGGCTACACTAGACTAAAAATTTTAATAAAATAAAAAGAGAGTTGTAGATAGAGAGATAGTACAGAGGCACATACAATTTTCATGCAAATGGCTGACCTCAAACCTATTCTGAGCATTGCCAATGTTTCTCTGAGTATTTCTAGGAATGACATTTGGGCACAAAGCACTAATTTTGGAGCACCAACAAATATGATTTAAGAGAGAAAGGTTGAATATCTTCATTGGAAACAATTTCTGGAACTGACTATTCAAATATAACACATTCTAGTCATTGCGTAGAAATCATTGCAAATAAACGATCACTAATTCAACTTGTACTTATCAACATATACTTATAATATACCAAACATTGCACCAGTAAATAGAAATATTAAGCCTTTATGCTAAAGGCACAGACTGTAATAAAATATATAGAACTATATAAATCATTACAATGAGTGTGATAATTATTATATTGATCTGCAAATAGTAATACTTAATTATGCAACAGGAAGGTCAACAGGAAGGGGGAGAGGCTGGGTTGGAGAGCTAGTGGTTGGGACTATGCTTGTAGAGCAGAGGGGAGCAGGAGCAGTGGCACAGGGGAGCCAGGAAGGGTAGCATCTAGAGAGAAGAAATGGAGTAAATACAAATCTGGATTTCAAAACAGATTAGTAATTCAGGTAGAAAATAATGACCAAATCTTAAATACAAAAAGATAATTTAAAAATAATGACAAAGATGAAGAATTAAACTGTTTATTTTTTCTCATTGCTCAACAATGAATATAAAGTAGGTGTTTTGCTTTTTATACTAATCCTCGCTTTGGGTTTTCTAGTTATTAAACAATGCTAGATTCATTTTTCCTTCTGTGTTCACTTCCTCTATGTCACCTGTTTCAGTGTTTACTAGATGCAGTCAGCATTTCTGTAAAATCTCCTCTAATCAGTAAATCTCCATCTGTATTTCAAAGTAATCTTATAAACTACTTGATGATAGAAAACAGTTATTAAGTATTAATCGATAAGTTCTATAAATACTCTAATACATTTGCACATAATGCAATTGTATATGGGGAAGGTTTTTGCATTAGTTTTAGCATAAAGTTCAAGTTCATTTTTTTTTTTTTGGTTTTTGGGTCACACCCGGCAGTGCTCAGGGGTTACTCCTGGCTCCATACTCAGAAATTGCTCCTGGCAGGCACGGGGGACCATATGGGGCACCTGGATTCGAACCGATGACCTTTAGCATGAAAGGTAAATGCCTTACCTCCATGCTATCTCCCAGGCCAAAAGTTCAAGTTCCTAAAAGAGAAGATCAAGGCTTACCACTAGTGTGGCTTCACACAGTCTGTTCAATTTTATTTCATATTTAAATCCCAGAAGGTTATCTACTGATAGCTGATCATTTTTTATATCTACATGTCTCTAATCATTGCTTTAATTTTCTCAAATTGTTTCTACATACACATATCAGTATTATACACCCACATATATTTATTGCTATTATATTAAATTCCCATTATTTGACAAACTACTATGCATTCTCTTTATTTACTGTAATTTTACAAAAGTACAGATTTCTTGTAGAAAGACTTCTATTTTGCTCCAGTTCATTACAATGTAATTTTCCTAGACAACTATAATTTTACCTCTCACTCATTCCTTTCAGAAATATTTACTAAAGGCATATAATACATAGACACTATCTTAAGTACCATACATATAAAAATAAGAAAAATCATGGCTTTGTGTTAATATTTTTAAATAAATATTGTTTTCAGTAGATTCCTAAACATAATGCTTTATATAATCACGTGATGCATATCTCAGCTTCTATATATAAGGCTTACATACATTATATTTTATACTCTATAGAGCCTAGTTCATAGCAGTATTCATAAAAGGCAAGTGAGTTAAAAAGAAATAAAAGTACCTGTGGATAAATGTAAGATGAAATAATTTTCTCTTTATTCCCATATCTTTATACTTCAAGAAAGATTAACAATATAAAAGGTTGTATTTGAATCTAGAATTCAAAACAGCATTTCTCATAGATCTCTATTTAAACTTAAAAATAAAATGACTTTAAAGGCTAAACTATCCAAAAGATAGTTATATTTCTCTAGAGTATATAATTCTTTGGAAATTTTCCAATATTTTATTAATATGTTTTATCTGATAACTGAACAGTATCCTATTACTTTTCCTAAAAATAAAATTAAAATGCTTTCTAGTTTAACCTCCTCTAAAATGCAATTATTTTACCAAAAAAATCACAATTAATGTAACTAGTCAACTTCATAATGCAAAGTAGGAGCAATTTTAAATAATAATTTATATTAGGTGTTACCTTTAAATAACCTAATAAATTTTAAACTATGATTAGGTATGATATAAACATTGCATACTATGGGTTAGAGGTGAAAAAATATTAGATAATTTTAACTAATACTCTAGCTTATAAATAAAATATAACTAGACTTCAGCAATTGTTCTGAGACAGATTTAACTTATTTTGAACCTGTATTTTCAAATTTTCTTTCATCTAAAATATTGTTTAAATATAGAATACAGTACTCATGGCATTGAACAAATATTTCAGGATAATGGTATTATTTGCATTAATATATTATCTCAGTGTCAGCTATAAAGATAAGCACAGTTAAGACAGTTTGGATATATTCGATGTCAGTTTTCAAGTGTTTACACATACACATGTACACATATTCAAATAAAAATAAATGGAGACGACTATGGAATATATTGAGAGGGTATTAATTCAGTAAACTCATCCATAATAGATCTTTTTCTAAATTATTAATATTCTTATTTTCTAAAACATGATACATTTAAAATACGCTTATTTAAAAAAAATACCCATAACAGGCCAGAGACATAGAACATGGACAAAGTCATTTGCTCTCTGAAAGTACATGTAATCACAGGTAAACCTTCAGCAGTGATACCTGGGTACAGAGCTAATAATAGTAAGGCCAAGACACCACCAAATGTGACCCAATAAACTTCCCCCATATAAGAATATCTTTCTCAGTATTCAGTAAAAGAAAATACCTCCCAACTTTCCTCTCTCATTGCCAGAGCATAGAACTAGAGACAGCTGATCTGTATCTTTATCATTTGCCAAGACCTGATTTGATGGTGCTCTGTTAGTTTCTAAGAAACCTGTTTCAAAGTCAAAAGGCAAATGCATCACTGGCTTTGGTTCTCTCATCACTAGAACTTATACATTTCCTCCATATTCACCATGATTCTTTTTGCATGTCCAACCAATTATCTGTTCTACCCAAAGTATCTTTCTAGGGATCTTCACTTTTTTTCATATGTTATCACACTTTATAAACCTTAGAATCTAAAATGGAAAAGACAAAGGAAATTATCCTCTTTAAGAAATGTGTTGAAAGGATATAGAATAAGTCAAAAATCCAACATTTTCCTTAGACACTCTCAAACATATTTACATATTGAATCACCTGAAAACAATTAAAACCCAAACCAAGATAGGTCAAAATGATTACTCAAGTTTCTGAGATTTCAAGCAGCATTCCTGGTTGATAATTTCTGCACTAAATGTACAGGAAGGTAGCAACTCATATTAAAAAACTAAAAGACAGAGGTGTGGGTTTGGGTGGAGGAAAAAATAACTAAAGGAAAAATAAAAACAAAAGTTAAAGGAAACTTCGATTTTAATAGAGAAAAATAGAGTGGATAATTCAGGTGTAATTAAGTTTCTCCAGTTAGGGAAAGACCTAAAAGCACATAAAGGTGATCTCATTATTTCCACAAAATTTTAAACAACAATATTCTGAATTACATACACTGCCACACACCATAAATACACTGTCAAATTATAAACCATCATTATCACAAACTGTGACCTCATTTGGATGAAAAGTTTCTACAGAGAGAATCAAGTTAAAATTAGAACCTTAGGGTAGATCCTAAGCCAATGACTACTATCTTTATCAAATTAAAAAATTGGATATGAAGAAATATATACACAGAAAATAATGCAAAGATATAAATAATTGTTGTATATCAATGTATTATATATTTTATTGATATATATCAATTATATAATTGATGTATAAGTAAATGATGTATCCAAAAGACTAAGACTACTAAGAATATATAGCAAATCCAGAAAGTACAGATAGAAGGCAGAAGCAGCAAAGGAATATTCTTTCTTCCAATCCTCAAAACGTTGGATGTGTGGGGGCCCGGGAGATAGCATGGAGGTAAGGCATTTGCCTTTCATGCAAAAGGTCATCGGTTCGAATCCCGGTGCCCCATATGGTCCCCCGTGCCTGCCAGGAGCAATTTCTGAGCATGGAGTCAGGAGTAACCCCTGAGCACTGCCGGGTGTGACCCAAAAACCAAAAAAAAAAAAAAAAAGTTGGATGTAAGTTCTGAGGCAAGAATTAGTTACAAATGCTTAAAGTCCTTTAGAGATATCCAAAAGGCAGAACAATCCTTTTTGTTTAAAACAGCAAGGGCATATAGAAGACAAAGAGAAATAATGTTGTTGTTGGTGCTGAATATTTCCAGGTAAAGAGAAATTAAATCAAGGCTATGTTTGCCTGTAATAATCCTTATGTTATGAAGTAAAAGGTTTTACTATATGTCACAAAATACAGCAGAAGGAATATTCATCTTAAGGCCTATTAAATGTTTATTATGAAGTGAGCAGAATGTTGGTACCATAAATGCATCTTGTCAGACATCCACACTGAAAGAAAGACTTCTCTGTGGGCCTTCTTGAAGGAATATTTTCCAGGAGTTTTTAACCAGTTATCCACACTGAGGGAAAAACTCAGCAGGCCTTCTGGTGAAATATTCCTTAGAAAATCTTGAAATTCCTCTTAGGTTATGCTGTGACAAATTATGGTCCTAACAGGCCGTTCTTTCTTTTAATATTTTAATCCTATGTAAAAGAGACCATCCATTTCTCTGGATTCAAAATAAATTCTGTGTGCATCAGGCATTGATTGAACCTATAGCCTCACACATACAAAATTTATATTCTACTACTGAACAACATTCCCATTCCCAAATTCTTAAAATCACCTGGAATTATTTCATTATAACAGCCGTAAGAATCCAAAGCAATTGATAATAGGGATTTCAGTGTTGAGAAAATTTGCAGATGCTGAAGGAGAACAATGCAAGGACTGAGGAAAATTTAAATAAACATCAAAAACAGCAGTTTGTAAATAGTTGGTACTGCTCAGCATAATATTTAATTGGTGTTAGAGTTAATTATGCATTTTTCTTTAACATCATCTATTTGCTACTAATATATGACAATGTGTTACAACCATCCCAGCTATTTTCCTTAAAAAATGTCATTTTTACCATTAATATAATCAGTATGCATCTTTTCTAAGACAGTTACAGACACTAAAACAACTGTTCTTGATGTTATGCTTCTCATTTGTAGAGATACACATCCGCATAAACATCTTCAACATTTTCTCAGAAAAAAACAAACATTTACAATTAATCACAGATGGAAAACAACTATTTTGGGAATATTCCAAACTAAAACTTAAGCATTGACTGTGAATGTGAAAGATAAAGACCAGAATTTTTTCTTAGACTTGCTAGAAAATCTTTTCTATTATTGTAATATAAACATATAATTTACAAATATATGTGTTACCTTTATAATTTTTTATTTAATATTTTCCAGTTTTAAGAATGCTCTAGGAGCTCACATTGGACCAAATGGTACCCAACTGAAAAAGCCTCCTAAGTGTTTTAAGATTAAGTTCTTTGGATTAGAAGCAGTCTGATCATGACAGATATATCACTAAAAAAGAAAGGCAAATGAAGACAAGGCATCAATAGACAAGTCTTTAACCAAGGTTTTATTATTTACACATAATTGTTAATGATTATCCTGGTACCAAAGTTTTAGTAAAGTATAATAAAATCTCAGAAAGATTATCACATGTAAAATCAGATAGCTAGTAAATTTGGAACTCCAATAGAAGGCCCTTGAGTCACACTTTCCTTTTTTTTAAATACAGACTGTAAACATTTTTTAAATTTAATTTTTTATTATTTTATTTAAACACCAAAATCACAAGGTTTTTTACAGTATAGTTTCTTTCTCACAGTTACAAATTTATTCGTGATTTTCAATCATATAGTGTACAACACCCTTCACCAGTACACATTTCACATCACCAATGTCCCCAGTTTTCCTTCAGCCCTTCTTCCTGTCTCCCTGTCTGCCTCTGTGACAGATATTTTTCCTTTGCACTCTCATTCTCTTCCTTTTCATACTTTTAGAGACTCTGATTTGCAATATTATTACTGAAGGGGTATCATGAAAATCACTTTATCTCATCTCAGTACCCAGTTCTTTTCCAGAGTGATCATTTCTAACTATCATTGTCATAAGTGTCCTTTCTCTGCCCTACTATTTCTCTTGCTATTTGTGGCAAACTTTCTACCATGGTCCTCCTGGCCTGTGTCTCTATTGCCTATAATTATTATTACCATACTGTATATATTTTAATATCCTACAAATGAGTGTGATAATTCTGTCTATATCTCTCCCTCTGACTCATTTAATTTAGCATAATATATTCATAGCTTTCCCAGCATAAGCAAATTGCATGACTTCATTTTTACTCACAATTGCTTAGCATTCCATTATTTAGGGGTACCATGATTTCTTTGTCCATCCATATGTTCTTAGGCCTTGGGTTTTTTTCCTGATTCCGACTATTGTGAATAGTGCTGTGATTAACATTGGACTGTGTGGGATTTTCCGCATTATGGTATTCTCCTACAAGTGTTATTGCTGTATCAATTTCTAGTTTTTGAAGGAATATCCATATTGATTTCCAGAAAGGTGGAACCAGTCTACATTCCCACCATTAGTGAATGAGATTCCCTTTCATCTTGTATCCACATCAGCACTAATGAACAACAACTAAATGTTGTTCTTTGTGATATATGCCAGTATTTAGTGTGAAATAATATCTCATTGTTTTTTTAATTTGTTTTTCCTTGTGGACAATTTTTATATGTCTTTTGGCCATCTGCATTTCTTTTGTAAGGAACTTCAGATCTCTTCTTCCTGGTTTTGGATAGAATTAGATGTTTTATATGCACAAATACTATTATGAGATTTTTTTTGCTCAATTAGTATTTACAACCAGAACACAAAGTAAATATTATTGCTTTAGTGTGGATAGTCTAAGAGTTAGAGATAGTTATAACTGGGTGTTCCATATATAATAAAATTAATGAAATTTTGTTTAAGCTGAAAACTAAATTTATTCTGAGTCATCATAAATTGTGATATTATATTAGTATTTCAAAAAGCAAAACAAAGTCTTGAAGAATAACCACTATCAAAATTTCCATGGTTCACATTATACTTGTATATCCATGAGTAATTAAACTTGTTCTTTGTGAAAAACTACTACACTTGAAAAGAAGAGCACTCTTTCTTGAGATCTATATCTTTTTTTTTTTTTTTTTGGTTTTTTGGGTCACACCCGGCAGTGCTCAGGGGTTACTCCTGGCTCCATGCTCAGAAATTGCTCCTGACAGGCACGGGGGACCATATGGGGCACCGGGATTCGAACCGATGACCTTTTGCATGAAAGGCAAACGCCTTACCTCCATGCTATCTCCCAGGCCCCGAGATCTATATCTTTACCCCAAACTGCTGGAGATAACCCAAACTCATCAAGGTCAAAAAAAGAGAATCATCTGCTCCACACACATGCTTCTCTTATCATATTCTCTATTTTTCTGACTGCATCCCTCAGAAAATTCAATCAAGGCATAACACAAGTTCACAGGTGAATTCACTGTATAATATAATTTGAACCTGAGAGAAAATGACAAAATTTGATATCTTAACATTTTAATCAGATCCAGTATCACATAGGCCACAAGCCCTCTATATTCTAAACTTTCTTCTGAGGAATGTCAGTATATTATAAAGGCAAATATATTTGTAACAGGCCAGATTGAGATTCAGAAGCAAAACACATGCCTTTCCTGTAGATCTGTTTTTTTCTCCCTGAACTGTTAAATATATAGATATAGATATATACCTATAAATGTCAAATATTATGCAAATTAAGATACTAAGATATTTGTAGGGATATTTTGGACTGAAGTTCTTGATTTTAATAAGATTCTGAGTACTCTAATGGCTTAAAAAGTTCTAATGTGCAGTATTCCCAAGTTTATTTGCCCATAAAATCCTTACCCATGAAGCAGCTCACAAATAAAATAATCAATACTGCTTTTTTTGATTAATACTAATGTAGCAGGCCAAGTGTGCACCTAAATTTCTACTAAAGCTGACTCTACCATTTTGACAGAATCTCCTAGCAGTGGTCCTCAAACTACGGCCCGTGGGCCACATACTGTATTTGTTCCTGTTTTGTTTCTTCACACCAAAATAAGATGTATGCAATGTGCATAGGAATTTGTTCATAATTTTTGTTTTTACTATAGTCTGGCCCTCCAATGGTCTGAGGGACAATGAACTGGGCCCCTGTTTAAAAATTTTGAGGACCCCTGTGACCTAGAGCTTATCTTCAACATTACCACAAGCAGCAATTTGGCCTTTAGAAAAATGACTTGTTTTAAAATGAAATTGCTCCAAATAATATTTTGTTAAACCAATTATACGCAATCATTTTCTTTTAATTCTGTAAGTATTGTTATCTCTATTTTACAATGTATTAAGCACATTCAGAGAATCCAAACATCTCCTTAGAGAAATCTGCCATGAACCAACAATAAAATATTTAAGTTTGTCATATGAAAATTAGGTAAACATCTTTTCTTAGTCTCCTAGAATTCTCTGATAAAGAATTATTAATATAAAAGAAATAAAGATGATAGAAAGACTATAATAAAGGCTGTAAATAGATAAAAAGTTTGCAGTGGGATTAAAAGAGATAGGTGATTCCAGAGTTTCATGATCTTTACCTCATATTAATTTATGTATTATGTATTCATTCATTATAAGTTTTAAATATATTATAATAACATTAAATATCATCTAGTTAATTTTTCTTTCAAGGTTCATAAAAATTGAGCCTGGAGAAATAGCAAAAGAGTAAAGGGATGTGTCTTATATGTGTATATTATACGTGGCAACACTAATCAATTTCCAGCACTACATGATCCCCTGGTTATTTCTGGGCATGGCCCTGAGGTTTCTAACTACTGCCAGAATGACCTACATAAATTCTGTCACCATAGGGCACATTGTCAGGCTCTCCTATTGAACAGTGCTGGCTAAGAATCACAAAGTGGGGTCCTAGCATCTTCTGAACACCACTTAGGAGACCAAAAAATAGTATATTAGAGAACTTTTCACTAAGAATTTTTTCTATACTACTAATTTTTAAATGTTTTATATAAAGATGTAACTTTAATCATGTGTGACAGTAACGAAACTAGAAAGACAGTACAGGGATAAGGCACTTGATCGCATACAATTAGCCCAGGTTCAATCCCTATCATCATTTATAATCCCCCGAGAATCATTGGAAGTGATTTATGACCACAGAAGTAAGTCTTGAAGCACTGTTGTCTGTGACCCAAAAGTTTCTTCAAAAAAAAAACTGTGAAGCATTTATAATGCTGGTGATATAACAGAACATATTTCTAGTGTTAATTATGTTTTATGTACACTAGCAAAAACTTTATAAGCATTATTTTAAGAAATCCTCAACATCTGCAACTGTTTGGGGGAAGGAGGGATTGGAAAGCTGTTTTTGTTTTGTTTTGTCTTACTTTGTTTTGTTTTGTTGTCAGAGCTCACACATAGCAGTGCTCAGGGCTTACTCCTGGTGGGCACTGAAAATATTTGGAGTGTCAGGGATAAACCTGGTTAACTATATGCAAGGCGGACAGCCTGCCCACTCTATTATTGCTCCAGCCCCAATCAGCATCTGTTTTTGTTACTATTGCACATTACAGAGAAGGCAGTGAATTTCAAAGAAATTTTATAACTTCCTTGTAACATGAACAAGTAGGTAGTGCTAAACCTACATATCCCTTTCTAGCCATCTGGCTCCAAAATCCATTTCTTGAAAATATGTAATTGTTTCTTAGAAAAATAAGCTATAAATGACCTTAAGACATCACATTAGTAACTTAGGGTAAACATATAACACAAATAAGTAGCCACTGTCAAGAAATGCTAAATTAAAGTACATTTTCAAAAAGCTTTGAAGTCCTCCCCAAAGAAGCAAAGTGAAAAATCTTCCTTTGTGTAGTCATGACAAAATATTGCAGAGCTCGCTCACCTAATTGCAACAGCTAGAGAAAACTGTGTTTTCTCTTGAACATGTATGTATTTCTTTTTTTTTCTCTCTCCTCTCATCCTCCTAAGTAAATTTCTTTCCAAAAAATCTATTTTGCTTCATATGAAAAAAGAACAAAAAACATGTGTTATCATGACTGTTATCAAGGCTGGATGACTCCCCTCCAATTATGACTTTGGTTTTAGGTTATTTTTTTCCCTAATCGGAGAAAAGAAGAAACTTTAAGAGCAGCCTTTAAAGCTGACTCTAGAATTGTAATTATATATTATATACCTAGACCTCCTTTACTCCTCTAAGCAAGGGCTGTAAAGATGACTACTCTAAAATCCTTCAAATTCTGCCCTTCTGTGATTCTACCAGGTAAGCAAAGTATTCCCACAGTGTAAATTAACCACTCTTCTCTGAGACACATTACTGCTTCAGAATCCCAAACTGCCAATTAGTGTAGAGGGGTAGGGGGTGTGAAATATAATGTCCAGGAAGAGTTAGGGCTCCAAAGAGCCAACAGGGTGTTTCTTATTGACCTTGAGGGCTTAGCAGTAAAAGTTCGCTGTCTAAGAACAAATACACCATTTTGAAGCATGTACCCTGAGAGTAAAATAGGGTTCACTCACCTTTAAATCTGCAACAAGCCTACACATGAAAAGTAAAATAGACTCGTATATTTTTAAAGAAAGCTCGCATTATTTTAAAAAATATATGAAAAAACTTTAATTTTGTCTAAAAATTCTCTGAAGATAACATGTATTAAATAAATTTGTATCCTGGACTGTTATATATGATATTTTCCTAATGGTAGACTATTAATTTACTGTCTTTTCTTCCTGAACCCATGTATCTTTTTTCTCAACTTTTACTTTATCTTGAGTCTAAGTTATGAAATATGAGGCTTTGAGGAATATGTAAAGCACATATACCTATTTTGTTTATATCCCTAATCATAGGTGTCTCTTCCCTTTGATATTACTGTCATCTCCAGTAAATGTAACCTTGCTCTAGTTTCAGTTCCTCACTCCTAATACTTATAGAATTACCATTACAGGATGAGATGTGTAGTTTCATCCCTACTTTATCTCACCTGTTAAGATAGGCATAAATTCAAAATTATGCATAAACTCAAAATGAAATTTATTTTAAGGGAAGAGAAGTTCAAAATAATTAATTTCTTTTAAGAGGCACAATATGATTTTAATTGCTATAAAATGTTCAGATTATCACTCCTAAACATATCAAATTAATTCACCATATGTGTTTTCTGATTACTCAACAGGCACTTATGAAAGGATATCTGTCTAAGTGCCAGCATTGGCTATGCAGAAGTATTCAAGAATGGCATGGGGTCCAAAGCAATAATAGTACAGTGAGTAGGGTGCTTGCATTGTAAGAGCCAGTGAGTAGGGTGCTTGCATTGTAAGAACAATCTTTGGCACTTCATATGATACCTTAACTCCACCAGAGTGATTCCTTAGTACTGATCCAGGAGTAAATTCAAAGCATATCTATAAACAAAATGACAGTTAAAACTATATGGACTTGCGGGCTGGAGAGATAGCATGGAGGTAGGGTGTTTGCCTTGCATGCAGAAGGGCAGTGGTTCAAATACCAGCATTCCTTATGTTCCCCCCTACCCTGCCAGGAGCAATTTCTGAGTGTAGAACCAGGAGGAACCCCTGAGCACTGCTGGGTGTGACCCAAAAACAAAAGGAAAAAAAACTATATGGACTTTCTTCTCCAGGATAAAATGAAATATATTCAAATTCAAAAAAGCTTCATAGGATGCATTTTGTAACATGATAATGAAATAAGTATCAAAGGTGCACCCTTTACTTGATCCAACTATTTTTTGCCTTTAATAAAATGTATTAAATAGCACTTGAACAATATTAAGTATACTGAGTTATCTGCTAAGTCTAGGACCATCCGGCAAGCTTGGCATATATTATTGTATCAAAACATCTCAAGAGCACAAATTAGTGCAAAATTTCATTATCTCTTTTATCTCTGTTATGAAGGGGTAAATATGAGGAAAAATCTGGCCTATTACCAATAGTTAATAAGTGGTTGAGATAATGCTACATCACAGGCAGTCATCTTTTAGAGTTCACATGCTCAGTCATTCCAAACAGTTTATTTTTATGTACCATTATCATTAGAGTATTTGGTGCACTATTTCAGTCATCCTTTAACTGCATCCATTTTTAATGAACAAATTTTAAGGCACTTATCAGGTATGTAGCCATATAAGACCTCTATAAAGAATGACTTCCAGGAATTAAATTTTTTGCTATTTTAATGTCTTTTTTTTTTTTTTTGGTTTTTGGGTCACACCCGGCAGCGCTCAGGGGTTACTCCTGGCTCCATGCTCAGAAATTGCTCCTGGCAGGCACGGGGGACCATATGGGGCACTAGGATTCGAACCAATGACCTTTTGCATGAAAGGCAAATGCCTTACCTCCATGCTATCTCCCAGGCCCCTATTTTAATGTCTTAATTATATTCTCTTTTAGGTAACATGGATACAATATCATTAAATTTTGTAGAATTGATGTACAAAATTACTTTTCACAACCACCAATGTACTTAGGAACCTTTACCACTGTAGATGACCTTCCTATCTATCTTTACGTTCTCCTCTCCTCGTTGTTAGTCACTTTTGTAATTTGAGTCCAAGAATATGACACATTTCATACAAGCCATATCTGGAGTACTTAGAAACAATGACTACCAACCATATCCTTAGTAAAAACAAGATTTTCTCACACATTAAATCTCTCCTTTCCCTTATTAAGTGTGTATAAGTTTACCAATGAGTCACCATATTTGCCCTTAATATTTTCTACTTAACTTTTTTGTATTTTTTCCTTTCACTTCACAAAGAAGAAATAGACACAAAGATGAAAATAATGAAAATTATAATGTTTGTTTGAGATGTGACTAATATAAATACTATTACTATTGTTCTAAATTATTTTCACTTCATAAAAACATTAATTAATGAACATGCTAGTTAGTAACCCAACACACACAAATAAATTGCAAAAAATTATATGTCAAACTCAGTTCAATTAACAATATACACTCAACTCAAATATATGAGGGTGCGCGCGCTTGTGTGTGTGTGTGTGTGTGTGTGTGTGTGTGTGTGTGTGTGTGTGTTTAGTGGAGGACAACACGCATTCGTACTCAGAACTTACTCATTCCTGACGAGGTCTGGAAAACATAGAGGGTGTCAAGGAACAAACCCAGTCTGGCTGTGTGCAAGACAAGTGCTCTAAATGCTATATTATCTCTCTAGCCCCCAACTGAAACGTATTTTTTTTTTTTTTTTGGTATTTGGTTTTCTTTGGGTCACACCCAGTGGTGCTCAAAGAAATTGAACCACCATTCATCCTGAATCGGCTGCCTGTGAGACAAAAAGCCCTGTGCTATCTCTCCAGTTCCTCTAACTCAAACTTTTAATGACTAGAATTTCACCCCTTAGCAATCTTTATACCGTCAATTTTAAAACATCATATATCTTCTTTGTTTGGTATAGCATCCTTATGAAGCCACGTGCTACATGCATATGAACTACAAACATATCTATCATCATATCTATCATCCTTATGAACTCAAGCATATCTATCATCATATTATTATCATATGCAAAATGGCCATATGAACCTCACCTTCTGCTTATTCCTAAATCACATTTTCTCCTTCCAACGGTAGTCAGTATTCTAATACTTTCTTTAATCACCCATTTGTTTTTCATATAAACTATCTGCTGTATAGCTCTCTTCATCTAAACTACAGTTTTTTTTGGGGGGGGTGGGGGGGTTGTGTTTTTTTATTTTTGTGTGTGTGTTTTGCCTTTTGGGCCATACCCAGCAATGCTCATGGGTTATTTCTAGATCAACACTCAGGAATCAGTCCTAGTAGTGTTCAGGGGACATTATGGAGAGTCAGGGATCAAACCCAGTTTGCCAGCATATGAAAGAAATGCCCTTTCTGTTGTACTATCACTTCAAACCTCAAACAACAGGACTTTTATGATGAACAAAGGAGAAAAGCAATATCTCTGAGTCACTTGAGTATAGTTCAAGCGTTAGAGCATATTTCTGCATGTGTATGATTCTAAATTTGATCTCCAACACCACAGGCCCATTTTTTATTCCCTCCTCAACTGCCAACAGTCCCATGGCACATATTATAAGCGTTTGGGTTATGTTACTACAATATCGTATGGTATACTGTGACTGAGACCTGAGAGAACTGTGACTTTAAGACCTATGAGAATTTCCATGTGTGATTGCTTAGATTTCAGTATCATGATATAAGCCACAGGCTCTTACATGTATTTTTTCTATCACTTCTCAGATCCTATTGTCCATCTATGTCATGTCAGCATCCCCCAAATGGTGGTTTTACCCCTTTAAAAAGCACTGGACTATAGACTTATTAAAAACTCTTATATTGGGGGCTGGGCGGTGGCGCTGGAGGTAAGGTGCCTGCGCTAACCTAGGACGGACTGCGGTTCGATCCCCCGGTTCCCCATATGGTCCCCCGTGCCTGCCAGGAGCGACTTCTGAGTGAATAGCCAGGAATAACCCCTGAGCGTCACCGGGTGTGGCCCAAAAACAAACAAACAAAAAAAAAAACAACTCTTATATTATCCCTCTTGAGTAATATTGTCAACAATAATAATAATACTATGTCTGTACTACCATAATATATACATGATGAAAAATAGACATGCATCTGTAGACAAGGAGGAATACCAGGGGGAGTTTGGGATATACTGAAGAAACTACATGGAGAATGAGCATTTATTTCTGATCTTGATTAAAATGCTCTTTTTGAATTTATTTTTTATTATGATTGAAGTGAATTACAATTCTTTCACAGTAATATTTGAGGAACATAGTGACAATGAATGAGGGGCATTTCCACCACCAGTATTGTCCATCTTTCACCCCTGTTGCCAGCATGCATCCCACATCTCCCTCCTTTACCCTGTAATGCAAGAGCAACTGTTCCCCCCTTGTACAGTTTGTTATAGACTGGGTATTGATTCTGTTGTCGTTGACTTTGGATTTGGTATTCATATCTGATTAGTTTTTATTTCCACCAAGTGAACCAACTGTCTGGTCTTCGTACCATCAGGAGTGGGGAAAAAAAGGTAAACAAAAAAGAGAAAAATTAGGAGGAGTTCATCTAGTGTTATAAATATCCATTTAGAAGAAGAAAGGGAAAAAAGATTAAAAAGGTAGCAAAACAAAACAAAAACATAAAACAATGCGGAAGTAACAACATAATTACCAAAAGAATAAAGAATAAACCAAAAAAGAAACCATTAGCTATGGAAAAGAAAGAGGAAAAAATAAAATAACAGACCAGCAACTTCTTAAATAAAAGGTTGTGCTTCTTTTTTTTCCTCATAGGCAAGGTAAATATTGGGAAAATTACAGTGGGAATTCCCTTGGCCTAAGAGATACAGGGTTTCTCTGCCCTTGAAGCATACTGCCATAGGAACAGCTACAGGCTCCATGCTCACTCATTTACAAACCCCACACACTTTTTTGGTGCCAGGAAACTTTCCACTTAGATATGAGTGATGACATCCCACCTCTGTAGCTGGAGATCTTGTTATTTGCGTAGGTCATACAGTGAAGGCTATGAGAGAGTTTTTCTTTATGGTTCTAGGAGTTCTGTGCCTATAAGGAAAAAAAAAAGAAGCACGACCTTTTTTTTTTTTTAAGAAGTTGCTGGTCGGTTATTTTATTTTTTTCCTCTTTCTTTTCCGCAGCTGATGTTTTTTTTTTGTTTTTGGTTTATTCTTTGTTGTTGTAATCAGTCTTGAGTAATTAGTGGTCTTGGTTTTTGTTCAGAGTCTAGGACAGATTCTAAAGTATAGTCTTTCAGCATAATTCCAGAAGTTCTGCTCAGTCACAGTTGTCAAAGTTAGACCTTTGGAATTAGAGATCTTGGGTTTTGTACAAACCACAGGCTGAGGCCTAGGCTAGGGACTTCCTCATTGGTCCCTTGACAGGTTCTGTCCAGACCATATTCGTCAAAGTCAGTCTTCTGTAGATAGTGATTTTGATTTTTGCTTAGGGCAAAGAATGACATGTTGAAAGAGAACATTTTGAGGAAAAACTTTTGTGTTTTTGAAGGGGGACTAGGGATAATAATTTGAGACAGGGTATCCAGAGAACAAAGCATGGTAGGGAATCATTAAAATGGACTCCAGAGAAACCAACTCTTTGATGACATTGGCAATCCCCTTGAACACAATCATACAGTAAAAATAATGAATTATTATCGCCAAGAAAATGTTAAGAAAAATAATTGAGACTTCTATATTGAGTAGATTCTCTCCCTCTCCCTTTTCTCTTCCTCTTCCTTTCACTCTCTCTACCTTTTCCTAACTGCCCTCATCTCCTCACCAGGTCCCTCATATAACACACTCATTCATTGAGAGACCAAGATAATAGAAAATAACCATATAAGGTGGCTTGAAAATAATATCACTCTACTTCAACTGGAACCTTAAGATGAAGCCATTGTCTCAGTTTGCAGCTACACTACAGTCAGGTATTAAGAGACTTGAAATCTTAATCATTCTGCTAAAGTACCCTCATAATATTTCTGAGTCAAAAAATGTTAAGATATTAAATATTAGTTTTAAGATGCTATGCTCACTGTTATCTTGTAACATAGCATGAATCAAAAAATGCAGATTTTATATCTTCAATAATATTTTTTGAAATTATGATTCCTGAATGTGTTTTAGTAGCTAAAACTAGTATTTTGCAAAACTAACTCTAATATTTCTGAATCAGGTAAGTTAGATAAGATTTTATATATAAAAGTTAGTATCCTCATTGATAGCAGCTTAAAGAATAGGGGAATGTTGCAATATAAAGCTATTATTATAGTAGTATCTTACATTGATATAGGGTTTTAGAGTTTACAGAGAAATTCGCATAAATGACCCATTTTTGCTCTCAGAAGTATCTCTATAAATTAGATTATTATAATTTGACTTTCAAAGATGAATAAAGTAGATAGCAGAAACATAAAACACGTCAAAACTTATCCACTATTAAGTGATAATATAGATCGTGAACTTTTGCCTTCTGCTGCCATAATCTATCCTGGCCAATTTTTAAGTTAAGAATCAGTCTGTGATTTTATGAACTCAGAAGAATAATTTCTTGATTCTAAGGGCCAAAGAGTTAATACAGACATTAAGATGTTTGCCTTGTATGCCACTGACCCCAGTATAACCCTGTTATAGCAAGAGCGATCACTCTTGAGTAGAGTCAAGTGTAGCCCTTGAGAACTGCTAGGTAAAACCCCTAAATCAAAAATATAAATAGCTTGCTAATTGTTACTTATAAATTACAACAAGAACATTTCTGAAAATATACAAGTTATTTAGATCAAAATGTCTGAGATTTAAACAACTTGACTCAAATTATCTTGTTTTATTACAGACCACAACATTATTGGATAAGCAATTTATTTCATTATCAATAAAAAAGAAAAATTACATTGACAGTCATAATATTTTCTACTGACTGTACGACTAAAGTTATCTGAAGCTAAAATAAAAAGTTGATCACATCTTCTCTCATTTTTTTGCCAATAGAATTGTTCTAAAATATTCAGGACTCGGATATGCCTGAACTTGCAGAAGGCACTGAGAGTAATTTCCTGTAAAGAGAATGTGGCAGATTATCTCTCTCACTATGTCAAAGTAATGCAGCATTCCATTCTCGAGTTAAAATAGACCTAAGAGACCTTGTAGTTTCAAGTTGGAAGGAAGGGACTCAAAAACACCCCCAAAGCACACCTCAGGGTAACAAAATATAGATGTTTTTATTCAAAAAAATAGAAACACTTTCTAAAGTCACTGTGAAATTCTTTGGCTCTTAATCAATTCAGAGATAAAAAATGATTTTGCATATTTGCTCCTAATGGTTTTTTCAATTTCTCTTAATACTTTTCAAATTTTATTTGTCATATGTTTATAATGATAATTTTGAAATAAAAGAAAAATGGATTTGAGTTTGTGGCTAAATTATGAAAGTAATATTCATAAATAAAAATTGGTATTATAAATCTATTATGCTACTTTTATTTTACTTTTTCAAATTAGAAAATTTCACATTGCTTAAAGGTTTCATATGCTGAATAAAAATTTCAATTAGTTAAATGATTTCTGCTTATATAGCACTTTTTAAGGGACAAAATTTTGTGTTTTTACTTGAGTATTTTAAAATCTAGGATATTTGCATAAAAATAAAATCTGCATTTTAAGACTGCATCTGTTCCTCATTTTTCTTTACTTGAAATTATATTTTATTTACTACACAATAGTCTTCCATAATACCAAAATTTAATATTATAAAGTATCATCCTAACTTTGAATGGGCAATAAAAACTCTTTTATGAGGAAAAAAAGCCTCAATTTAAAAAGGATTTCACAGTATTAAATATTATCATTGACAGTTGATCTTTTGGGGAGTGGTGGTAGTGAAGGGAGGCACACCAGGCAGCCCTCAGTGTTTATTTCTGGCTCTATACTTGGAAATTCCAAAATTCTCAGGGGAACAAATGGGATGCTCCTGATAGAACCCTGTCTGTCCTGGGCAAGAAGAATGTCCTACCTGCTGTGCTTTGGCTGCAGCCCCAGACAGTTGATCTGTTTTCTCCCAGTAAATACAACACAATGCGCATTTCGAACGTTCATATGTAATTGAGCTAGTAATAGCATTGTTTAGTATCTTAGAAAGTAGAGCCTTAATTGTTGGTATTTAAGAACAGTATTGCTCCTTTAATAAAAAAAATATGACTTTATTTTTAACTTTTTAACTTCAGTACTACAGAGTTCTAATCACAGACCAAAGTCATGCATTGGATTTAACAACCCCCAACTCTTTTAAAAGACATAAAATAGACACATATGTCTTTTGAATATTTTATGTGTATTTTCTTTAACAGCTATAAATCTTTCTAAATATTCTATTACTTTGACAATTCTACCCATTTTTTATCTTGTCTTCTCTTTGTGAGCTGTTCAATAAGGAATTTTGGTGGAAGAGTCCCTCAGTTTAATGCTTATGATTGAACCATGTCATGGGGATTGTTGGACTTGTTCGTATGGCCCCCATATGTGCCGATAATGCCACGTGGCATTGCTCCTTGTTTGCATAGGCACATTAAAATGGGAAAATACTATACATACAAATAAGTTCTTATCTAATAGAGATTGGAACTGGGACCTTTCACCCTGAACATTGATATAATGACATGGCACACATCTCAGAAGAATGGGCATCCTCCATTCACCCTTGAACCAGGGAAGCTATCTACGAAACATCCAAGGTTTTTTATAACCTGGAAGCAATCCTCTGCCAGGGAAGACCCTACCATGGCTCTGACATCTACCTACTGAAAAGAGACTTCCCTTAACACTAAGAAGACTTGACAACAACCATGACCTGCTTACAGGACAGGGTTCTCTGCATTACCCTTTAATTGTGAGGTGTAACAAGAGGACGCTCTGCACCACTCTAACTGCAATATAGGATATGCAGATTCTAGGATCTTTAATACAGAAACATGATACCAACAACAGAGACTGTGTGAAAAATAAAAGTGTATTGGCACTACACACAATGACCTGGATTGGGCAAACTAATTTGCCTGGAGCCTAGCTTTGGTCTTATTCCAGGAAACTTCAGGGTAGGGTCTCCTTGTATATAGGCCAAGGCTTTTCCTTTCCATGTCCCTCATATTTTGGTGGGCCTATGCAAATAATAATTGCCACTCTATCACCGTCTTAACTGTGCTCCTTTGACTCTAATCCTTAAGAAAAACAATCCACTTAAACTGTTGAGGTTAACTTAAACTAATATGCATGTGCATGGAATGTAAAAAAGTACTTTGCCTTCAGTGTTTAAGGAGTTACATAAGTTTTATGTCTTTATATTGCTTTGTGTGCTGCTAAGAAATATTATGTACTACAATCTGGAACTTGAGGGACAAAGTGATTGTACATGGGTTCTGTTTGATTTTTCTTAATGTTCTTTGACTGAAAGTTCAAAGTTAAGATATCAGCAATGGGACTAATGATAATTCTGTTATGGGTGATTGTCCTTCCACTGTAACTTTACCTTGTCCTCTTTCTTTTTATCTTTGTTGTCATAATTAAAAATAAAAAATTAATAAAAAAGAAAGTAGAGCCTTAATTGTTGGTATTTAAGAACAGTATTGCTCGTTTAATAAAAATATATGACTTTATTTAACTTAGTAAAACAAGTTTTGCTGACGATGTCTCTTTAAAGACTTTAAAGGATTGTAGGTTTGTAGTTTTAAACATCTGAATTAGATCGCATGTTTTTGCAAATTGTCATAAAAACATATCAGATCATGTCAGAATCTGTTTTAAAACTCCAGTATCTCTACTACTCCTCTGTAGACAAAGTTTGAATTCTACATGACTAGTATTATAAAACACCTCATGTTGTTTCCCACATATATCTAGGATCATTTCTCACTTCTGTCCTCCTCCAATTTCCCACCAAAAAACACACTTCTTTGTTGTTGCTTTCCCCAATTTCCCCAAAGCTACTCATTCAATCGCAGCATCTATGACTTAATTTTTTTTCTTACTCTTTATTCACTTGGAAAACACGTTCCTCTCTTTATAAAAGAATTTTGGGGAGCAGAAACAATAACACAGCAGTTGACCCAGGACTAAACTGGGTTTCATCCCGGAGTCCCATTTGGTCTCCCAAGCAAGGAGTGATTTCTGAGAACATAGCCAGGAGAAACCCCTGAGCATCACCAGGTGTGGTTCAAAACACAAGCAAAAAAGACTTTTTGAAGCACTTGTTGATAATTAAGTAAACTATAGTTTCCCATCTTCTAGAATCACAGTACTCTTTCAAAAAAAGCATTTACTAAATGGAATTTTAATTTATATCTGTATCTTCAAGATACATAAAATAAAAGAATATGAGAAGCATGTTGACTAGTTAAAAAATTTAAAACAATGTGCCTGAGGAATAGTGTAGGGATTTTGGCATTTTCCATGCATGTAGCTAATCTTAGTTTGATGTCTGGCACTACAAATTATTCCTTGACATCACTAGGAGTTATCTTTAAGCAGAGACTGATATAACCAAAATATACCTTAAATGAAAGAAAGAAAAAATGAAATAGTTTGCTTTACAGAAAACTAAATATAGATAATTGTAAGACACAGATTTCTGATCCAAATTCTAAAACAAAGAACTGACTATAGGTCTGTGCACTCCTTATATAAGAATATGTTTATTTTATGGTCAAAATTAAAATTTATATTTAAAAAAAGAATATGCTGATTTAATATACCATGTAAAAGAAAAAGTAGTTCCTCAAAATGTTAGCCATTATCAATTACTATATATTGAACTCATTTCACATATGCATCATTAACATTCATTTGTCAAATAAATTTTATAATTTTCCACTCATATTATTAGTTTATTTCTTAGGTAAAGGGGCGATATGTCACAATCAAAATTTAGGCAGAAATAAGACTAGATACTTGCTCGTTTCTATTTTGAGATCAAGTTCTTAGTGCTATATTGTAAATCATCAGATATGTTATAAAATAAGAGGCATAAAATATAGTTTTGTCTGAATATTAGCTGTGTGAATATTGCACTTTAAAAGTACAAAGTAAGAATTTGCCCAAAATAGATTTCTTAAGTCATATAATTTTTAGATATTCGCAGGTATAACAGGCAACAAGATAGAAAGAAAAGCATTCATTTATATTCTGGACTATAGTGTTACCTAAAACAAATTTGTCAGCCCCTAAATACTGTCATGAAAGAAAAAAAAGATTACTTTACTTTCTCTTTTTCCAGCCTCATAAAAATGTTAACTAAAATGCTGAGTTCGTTTTCATAAAATAGACACTTGGGTTAAATATTTGCACTCAGATAAATATAAATTTTAAAAGGCACTATTCTGCTTTGCAAAACAAAATGTTTACTGTAACAAAAGGAACTTGAATCTCAAGAATTACTTATCTACAACTTTATTCAAGTGAATATTTTTTCTAAACGGCTTGCACATAGACAAACTTTTAAAGTTCAGCTCAAATTTATGCATCTCTGACATATATAAACAGATACAATAGCTGCCATTAGATGACAACCTTAAACATCACTCAGAAATTCCCTGCACACAAATATCCTCCAGGCAGACTAAATGGCTTTTGTAGAATTTCTTTTCTATCAGGAAAACTACAGAGCATTTTCCCTCCATTACTTTCATAGCATGTATGCATAAGAACTCCAAAATAGCATGGCCCTCCTTTCTGTTCAAAATAAGGTTCCATAGCTATAAGAAACCTGTTAGAAATGCAAATGTTTAGATCTCTACAAGTCTTTGAAAGTAAGACCCATCAAGCTACATGTAATTCTGATAAATACTGAAGTTCCAGAACTACTGAATTACCCATTTATTATTTCCCAGATGATGAAACAATAATTAATCATGTTCATGAGGCCAGACACAATTTCATATATAAAGCCAGTTCGCTATTTTATTCCTCATTTACCCCAAACAATAATCAATATAAGTTTTGTGTGATTAATTTGATTGTAGAATTATTCAGGTCCCATGTCACTCAGTATAAATAAGCCTTGTTACTCATTATTTGGAAACATCTTTGAATATAGCACCTGGATTTGTGCTTAGATCACCTACCAACCTCTGAAGTGTGGTATCTTCCTTCAGAATAAATACTCAGATTTTCAGGAAAACGTTCTCTTGGGTTTACAGACTTCCAAGTAGCTTGCTTTGGTTAAGGGCTGAAGGCTTACATGTTGGAATTCCTGAATCCGATTTTCCATCTGTGTGTGTGTGTGTGTGTGTGTGTGTGTGTGTGTGTACTATTTCCTAGATTGATTGCGTCCAGATCCGCATATCTCCAGTGTTTTGGCTTTAGAACCTATATAGAATATATATATATATATATATATATATATATATATATATTCTATATAGTAGTTAAAGTACTCAGACCATAGCACAAAGAATCTGCTGATTTTCTAAATCTGAAAAGCATTTAAAGTCTCAGGGTCTAGACACACTAGTAGAAAACCATATAGCGAAGCACTTTCTTCTAAAACTTAAAGCTGCTTCACAAAGAATATTTATTTCTGAAGATGGTTTATAGACATCATCTCTATTACTGATTTATAGAAAATAAGCCTATCATCTACCATGAAAAATCATAGAACAAAGTTCTCTACATTTTAAAATAGTCTTTTAATTTTGCAGTTGTTATTTGCTATAATAGAGCTAAACAAAAATGAAGACTTCGCGTAAGAAATAATTTCAATATTATGAAGAAATTTGCAATATTGGCTCTTGGAGATATTTAAATTGAATGAGCCCTAATACCATCAAAGTTCCCAGTTTGGGGATCAGAAAAATAATACAGAAGCTAGCTAGGGTCCTTACCTTGCACATGCCTAACTCAGGTTCGATTCCCAGTAACCCTATATGGTTTCTCAGACCCTGACCAGAGAGTTCCCCGAGTGCAGAGACAGGAGTAAGCTCTGAGCACCTTCTTATGTTGGAAATATATTTTTGTTAGTTCTAGAATGGCTCATTGTTTATTCTATCTATCTATCTATCTATCTATCTATCTATCTATGTATCTATCTATCTATCTATGTATCTATCTATCTATCTATCTATCTATCTATCTATCTATCTATCTATCTATCTATCTATCTCTGCCCTTGTTTTGACCTGAGCCTTATCCCAAGCAAAACTGTTCTACTAGAATTTCTTACTAAGCATAATCAAAACACGCAAAAAATTTAAAATAAAACAAGGAATGGAGGAGGCCACCTCTGCATATGGAAATAAACACATTAAGAGTTATGATTATTAAGAAAATAAACATAAAAGGAAAATATCGATGTCCCCATTAAGTCTCTTGAGATAGTCAAACTAAGGGGATATAATATAGAGGGCACATTTTCATCTCACACAGTGGTCTTGTGGAGTCTGAGAAATTGTTTGCAGCAGTCAGAAACCTGGTAGTGTCTTCAAGCTGGGGGTCCTTCTGGAGTTGGATCCAGTAGCAAGTTACAATCCTCATTCAAGAGAAGTGAGAGAAAAGGGACTGCAAATAATGGGTCAGTAGAAGCAGTGGCTGCAGCTTCTTGCTGGGGCTCTAGATGTAAAAATTATGTTTATCCCAAAATGCTCTATGCACAATCTAACCTCAAAAGCTGTATATAACAAATTTTACCTCCACCATTGAAGTGCCTATAAATTGGGAAACCTCCCCCTGTTCCTGTCAATGTGCTGACACATCTGACCCATCCCATAAGGGCCAGGCTTCCAACTACAACCTATAAATAGATCTCTAATGTCTGTCTATAAGTGGGTGTGAATAAGTAGTTGGTTGACTTCTCTATATTTGTCTAATCCCTGCCTACATTGCATATAGCCCCTATTATATAGTATCTCTCCTCCCCCCCCATTCACCACCATATAAAACCCTTTCTATCTTTTCACCCCTCAACTTTATCCATTATCTGTTCCTCTTTAACCTTCGTTACCCTCAGCTCTTAACTCCTCAAGAACCAGGACCTTCCCTCTACCCCAGCAATATGGCACCCCACTTCCAAAGTGAAAGGACACCCTCACAGCCCCCATCTCTTGCCCCAGTAAAGTGGTAGTTTTCAAAAATTAACAGTGTTGTTCAATGAGGACTAACTACTCTGAGGAAGTAAGTGAATATATCTTTCCATTTGTTTAGTGTTAATGGAGATATTATTCAAAGTGTTAGATTGCATTGTATGAGCTATGGCACAGTGGGTAGAGTACTTGCCCACAAATAGATGACTTGAGTTTAATCCTTAGCACCCATATAATCCCTCCCCAAGATCTGCCAGGAGTGATCCCTTATCATAGAGCCCTGAACACCACTAGGTGTGCTTCAAAAACAAAGACAAGCAACAACAACAACAAAAAGAAATACTATTCTAAAAGATTTGATAAGTATTGCCCTATATCAGTTCCTCATTTCAAATTTGCCTCTTGTGTCTCCAGTCTTCAGAAATTCCTGTGCTTGTGTAGACAATGAATTGCAAATTCATTGCCTGATTACTTTTGTTATTGATAGGACATCTATACTTGAAATACAGCACTTTGTAGTCTGACAAGATGTGTCCTATCATAATGAGAATGCATACTTAGTGTTCTGTGCAGATTGCAGTACTTCCAGAGGATTGATCTTTGTCTTCTAATTTTAACCACCCTGTATATATCAATACATTACCGAAACTTCTTCTAAGTCTCTGAAGGCTAATAAACATTTCCTCAGCCCCAGAATTTATTTGTTTACAGTATTTTAAATTACTGGAGATCATAAAGAATAACCCTTCATCTCCCTTATTGCCATGACCTTTCAGAATGAAGAGAGCCATAATTTTTAAGGGAGGAGGGAACCTTTTCTGTTGCTGAGTTTGAAATCTTTATAACAGTGTCTAGCTCACATTTCTCTCAACAGCTTGCTGCCTTCAAAAATCGCTTTTCTGTTTTATTTCCTCAAATCAATTTATTTTGAGGTCTTAAAGAGCACATAGTTTTTCTATCTCTCAAGCTTTATCATACCATTTTCTAGAGATATAATAATACCGAATAAAAAATTGAAAGAAATTATGTAGGAATTGCCTGTTGTAAGAAATCATCAAAGAACTGTGCCCAGATACTTAGAAAGTCATCAGGGGCAGAGAGCTGTCCTGCCCAGATTTTAGGTCACATACTGGAATAGAACATGGCAATTTATTTTAGGGACACAGTATATTGCCATGATTTTACACTATTATTTGGAACTAAGAATGTCAAGTCAAGTTATATTGTACTTAATAAATAACACATAATGTGTGATTGGCATGCTTAATATGTAAAATATTATTGATAACATAGAAATATAAAACCACTAAGAGAAAAACTTTAAAATTAATGGTAGAAATGATAGCATTTAAAATAATAATAATATGACCATAGAGATAGCACAAGGATTAAGGTACTAGCTTGCATGTAGATGAACTATTTAACCTCTGGAATACATATAATCCTCAGGACACTGTTAGAAGGAGAAATCTTTGAATGCAGAGTCAGGAGTAAGCTTTAAACACAGCCCAGGGTAACCCAAAAATCAAATCATAAGTACCATATCATTATTATGTCCATGTATTTTTAAATTTTATTTATGTAAAGGAAAATTAATGTGTTCTCCTTTACATCCAAATAACATATTTGTATACAAAACATATGAGGTTTTTGCCCCCAGATGAAGCAATTTTCTATAACACCAACTGAGTGTCCTACAATTTAATTCAATGCTGGCATTAATCAGAGTTAGAACTGACCCATAGATTAAGGTTCAATCTCTTAAGAAGACCTTCTCCTTCAAATGTCAATCAATCATAAGTACTCATACCCCAGGATACCTACAGATTTTGTCCAATTTAATTACAAATCAGTTTCCCAATACTGACTCATTGAATTTGTTCATTTGCTATACAGTGCACAGAACAGTCTATTTTAGAATGAGCAATGTAGCAAAGAACATAGTTGGACTCTCAAATGACAGCACACATAGGTCAAGATTTGAAGTGTCCCAAGTATAAGTATTTGTTAACATGGAATTGGATGATTTGGGGACAAAAATATATTCAACCAACTAAGAATTCTCAAATTCCATATGTCAGAATTTTTATGTAGATTTCATCTCAGATGTATGATAATATCACTAAATCCTTCTGCTGACACCCCCTCCATTTTAGGGAATGAGACTTGATGATGAAAATCCTACCTTTCTAAACATATGCTTTAACTTTCTGATGAAAATATAAAGGCGTCCATCAATGGCTAGCTCATTATGAGATTCCTAGGAGCTATATAATGAACTGAAGTCAAAGATCAAATATTAGCAGAAAATTCTAATATTGTTATCAAGTATATAGGCATAAACTATAACAAATATAACAAACTTTATATAAATATAGTAATACCAATATAATAGAAAATGAGCATATAGATAACTGTAATAATACATTTCCTATTTGCTTATTGAATCTCAATGTTTTCTGGTTGATATATTGCTTCTATTTCCCTAAATTTAAAAATATTTTCATTGGGTTCTCTTTCTATTTAATGAGTTAACATGCATATTTCCAATTCCACTTTAGGCAAGGATTGAAGAAGTGCTTTAGGATATCAATATGTACAATAAAAACACTAAGTAATTCAAATTCACAAAATAAGATATTCATTATATTGGGGACCATTTGTGAATATAAATCTTTTTATTTATTTATTAATATTGTTTGGTTGGTTGGTTGGTTAGTTTTTTGGGAGGCCACACCCATTAACGGTCAAAGGCAACTCCTTGCTATGAGCTCAAAAATCACTTCTGGTTTGGGGGGCCATATGGACACCGGGAGAACTGAGGTCCATCCTAGGCTAGTGCATGCAAGGCAGACACCTTACAGCTTGCACCACCTCTTCAATCCCTGCTCAGAATTTAGAATACATCATGCACTGGATTAAATACTTTGGGTGACAAAGTTTTATTAACCATGAAATCCATTTTATGCCACTGGATACATTTTAAAAGATGAGTCAAACTTATGCTTTATGCTAATTAGTTAAGAATTTTTATGTGTTCTATTACCAAAAAACAAATATCCTTCCAAAAGAAGTATATTTCTACAAATAATTGTTCATCTGCCCTCCAAAATATATTTGTCCTCAAAACTCATTTTCAAAATAGTCCCTAAATTTTAGTCTTTTCATTTTTGTTAAAGGAATAGATCACTACTCTTTATTAAACAAATAGGGATATAGGGAAAACTTCTGGGTCTTTGTTTGTTTTTTGTTTTTTTCTCAGCTCCCTACCTCTGTACTTTCTTTGGTCATATCTGTAACCTCTGTTTATTAAAGCAGACATATCCCACAAAAGTGGCACTCAAGTGGTGTTCATGTTACACCTTACACCACAAATCAAACTAATACAAATTATTTGAACTGTCTGTTTAGATGGTCATCTATGTAATAATGAGGCAATAATTTTAACATGTAAATTTATCACTCTTCCCAAATAAAATTCTAAATTCTTTAGAATTTAAAGACAATTCTTACATGAGAGAATTTTTCTAGGTGAAAAATAGAGTTCTCTGTCATACCATCAATGATTAAATCTATGAAAAATTAAAGAAAAAAATTCAGAGTATCAAGATGTTATCATTTCACATTATTTTAAAATTCATAAATCTACAAGAAAATAATGCAATTTTATTGAAAATTGTACACATAAAATATTCTGAAATGAGTTGAAAGATGGCCAAAATGTTATTTAAGTATTAAAAGAAACAATGTATGTAAATGTCTTGGCTATGAGTTTGGAACATAGTAATCTATTTTAACTGTTTTTATTATAGAGCCAATTCTCAAATTCTATTGGAATACCTAATAATCATTACAAACTATTATAACATCAAACAGTATCATATGACAGTTTTATCTTCCAGAAGTAAATGACAAAGATACATTTTCAAAACTTTAATTTATTAATTGATTTGAAACACTAAAACCACATACCAAGCATCAGGAATATTTGAATGATTGGTGACAAACTTGCCCTCCAGAATTTGATAGTCTAGTTCAAGATATATAAAGGAACCATATAAGTTCAAAAGAGTCAAGCTGGTTGTCTGCTGTGATGACATAGAGAAGTGACTGCCCATGCCTATTCATAAAATAGATAGCATATTAATTTGGTCTCGTAGGCATTTTAGGCAGATGGACTAATAAAGGGGCAGAAGAATAATAAGAAAAGTCAGGAATAAGCATGAATTGTTCAGACAAAAGATAATTGTAAATCTGGTACTCAGGTTACATGTGACTAAGCTGCCTATAAAAATATATAACCTCAGAAGACTAGGCAGCTGGGAAAGTGTCAGATCATGAAGAACCCAGATGCCATATTCTGAGACTTATCCAATAGGTAATAAAATATAATTAATAAATCTTATTTTAAGATAAATGTAGTTCACCTTTTTTCTTCTCCAAAGTTATCCCAAAATAATAACAACAAACAAAACTACCCTATCTTTAATGAATCAAGACATTTATAGTGGCAAAATGTAGTTAATAAAGAATGCATTCAAATTTGCACAATAAAAATGGTCAAATTAAACTGCCTGCAAAAAGCATATAAAAAAAGAACTAAGTTCTTACTGTGAGGCATACAAGGCATGCTGGGTATTTAAGGGAACCAGGTACTGCAGAAGACAGGTGGTTAAGGCAGGGCTGAGCCAGATTGTTGAAATTTTATGTTAAAATTATAATAAAAGTCTTCTCAATTTTCTCATAAAGTCTGGACACAAAAAAATAATAGAAAAATATGTGGGAGATTTCCAACTAGGCAAGTTCTGTCTGAACCCAAACAGGCAGAAGAGCAAGAATGAAGCAAATGTAATTAGAAACATTCTTTTCTTTTCTTTTCTTTTTTTTGGGGGGGGGGGAGTCACATCCTACAATGCTCATAGGTTCCTCCTGGCTCTGGACTCAAGAATTGCTACTGGTGGTGCTCAGGAGATCAAAAGGTATGCTAGGGATCAAACCTGGATTGGTTGCCTGTAAGACAAGTTCCCTACCCTCTATACTATTTCCAGCCCCATGTTTGTTTTTGATCATAAACATTCTTAATGAAAAGCCTTTGCAACTTACCTTTGTTACCTAGTTAAAGCAAAAAAAAAATCTTTTCAAATACCCAGAGATTATTGGGACAAATGATAAATGAGCAGTTCTCTGAGGAATGTAGCTTTCTTTGAGGGAATAATTATAAATCTTGATGTGGAAGTCAGCAATGTAAAGTCTATACGTTCTACCATTCTACAGCAAATCCAAGCTACCAAACAAACTACCAAACAAGCTACCATTCTGTGCTAATATTGCTTTAATCATCTTTACAATGCTAATTCTCAGACATTATAAAAGCTTTCTACACCAAAAATAGGAGAAATGCACTGAGTAACTTACAAAGGGAAGTAAAAATAAGAAAAGTGAAAATATGCTATAATGAGTATTCTAGAATGTTATAGCAGAAAGGTAAGGAGAAAGCATACAGGATATATAAACATGATATTGGTTTTAATAAAAGTTAATTCTTTAAAAATTAAGAGAAAAATATGAATATAGATTGCAAGAGATGATAAAAATAGTTTTAGGAAACAGAAATAAAAAGAGAAAGGAGAAAATAAAATTAGGAAACCTATATAGAAAAACCAATACACAATAAATGTAGTTCCAGAATGGAAAAAAAGGTAAAGAAATTAAGGTAAAGAAATGAAGACAAGAATTCTTCTATCTAAAAGGTACCAGTATCCAGATTATGGGTTATATGAGCAAATATAAAAGTAACTGTTAAGAGTTGCTATGATTTCCATTGATTTGTTTTAGATCAGTAGATAACTAGCACTCTCCACATATATCATGATCAATAATTGAAGATGCAAGGGTTAAAAATGATCTTTATCTTTCATCAGGAGACATGTAGTATATATTTCATTGGCTACAAGAAAAGTTTTCTGCTTTGTTTTGTTTTGTTTTTATAATTCTGTTCGTTGTCACATTAATCAGCTTCAATCATTATTTTACTAAATGACTAAAGTGGTTAGGATGACCTTGTTCGCATGCAGATTATCATGGAGGCATGTAAATAGCCCAGTTCTAGTTTCCTTACATAAGAAGTGTTCATAGAGCAAAAATAGCCATATGTCTGCTTGTTGTACTTAGTCATTAGGCAAATCAAGTCCCAGGGCCAGCAAAGCATTAATGTGGGCAAGACAACATAAGGGTTTAAAAAAGGGAAAAGAGATTACTGAAACCATAACTATAGCAAGATATCACATTAGGCCAACTTTACAAGGCCATCTGGAAGGATGAGTATAAACTGAGTCAATGAGAAAGTAAAATATTTTTAAGATGTTTGTTTAGTTTCTATAAATACCTAAAAATAAATGACTACATATCCAAAAAAGCACAAATTCAATAACACTAAAAATATTAAATTCAAATTACAGCAACAAAACTTTAAAATAAAACATTTTGTTTTGGTATGGAGGTCACACTGAGCAGTGCTCAGGGCTTACTCCTGGTTCTGTGCTCAAGAATCACTCTTAGTGGGCTCAGGAACCATATGTGGTGCTGGATCAAATCCAAGTTAGCCTTATTTTAGGTAAGCATCCTGCCTGCATTCTGTAGCTTATGATAATACAAGTTCTATGTACCAATAACCATGAAATGCAGTTATTTTGCTCTTTAATACATGGGTTGATGCCAGAAGTAAAGTAAATCATTTGTGCATCCCACACATAAAAAGTCAGTTAAAATCTCTCCAAAATGAACATGATGAAAGAACTTGTGACTCTTGTAGCGCCACTGTATTTTGTTATCCTTGTACTATTTAGAAGCATCCAAAACAGCTTGGATGTCTCTGCTCAGACACTTCGTTACAAGAACAGTTCTCAAATTCTTCAGGTTAGGATGTCTTCATAATTGTAAGTACTATTGAAGCCCTTAAAGTAATTAAATGTATGAAGGTTTTATTTGTCAGTATTTCTCAAATAATGCAATTGAAAATTGCTTTATTATTCCATTCTTTCAAAAAACAAACTCATTACATATGATCCAATTGGCACATCTTAATTTTAATTTTAAAATTTACTTTATATTTCCTAAAACAAAATAAATTCATGAAAAAGGTATTGTTTTATATTGTTTCACAAATATTTTAGTATCGCTCTTCATCAAAGTGAACTATATTCTCCAATCTCTCTGTCAATACATGAATTATATCATCTCTGAAATTTCACAGTGTAACTATGAGAAAGTTATGTGAAAAGACAACAAGCATACTATAACTTTACTATAAAAATACTTTTAACATTGTGGATCCTCTGTTAGGGCTTGGTCATATATGTCATATATGTCAGGTACCTATAAAATTTAAATGGTGAGTTTTCCCCTTAAACTTGGTAGTAAATTATAAAGTGCTGTGTGTTTATAATCCACAGAAAAAAACTGAAGTGTTGGAATTTCCTAGTGCCAAGCAAAATGACATAGCAAATGTCCTGTTAGTATTAATAATTCTGTTATCTAGAACAATAAACTTAATGATTATAAAAATAGTCTGCTTTTCTTTTCTTTAAGCAGCTTCATATAATTAGTGTTCATTTGCATCCTCTTTTGAACTCTTTTGAACACTAAAATCACACCACAGACAACTCTCTTTAGATGTAATTATCTTACTTTAATTATCAGTGACTGAAATTTGTTTAATGTCTCATGTATTTCAGAAACTATTTAGTGTGTTTATTGAATTGTTTTGCATTTTCCTTAAAATTAGGGACCCAATATAGCTGATGTGGAATTTTCCTTGCATGCAACCAACCTGTTCTACAAGTAAACCTTGAGAAGTGCCAGTAAAAATTCCTGAGCACGGAGCCATGAGCTCTTCTGGGTGTGGCCCAAAACTAAAAATCTAAATTAATTTCTGTTGTAGTTACTATTATCATTTTGTAAATGAGAAGATTGAAATCTGTTAAGACTATAAACATATCCAAGTAAGATCTATAGAACAGTAGTTCAAACTCTGAGCTTTTTATTTTATTAGAACTTCCCTATTCATGAGTAGTATAGCAATAATATATTCCAGTGCTTTTCATTTTAACTGAATAGTTTCCATTCTAACTTTAAATGCATTTGAGGTCCCGTTCGAGAAAATCATATTGTTTTCCATTTCCTCCAACTCTATATTCCCCATGGAAACAGACATTTGGATCAAAATACATTTCTGCACTCTGTTTGATCCCAGCCAATCCTTTCCAGATCATTCTTAACACCACACCACCTCCACTCCTATAATTTCTTTAGTTATCTTTACCTCTCCTGTTTGAATTGTTTAGCCTTACTGAAGACAAATTGAAATTCAGCCTGACAGTGATGAGAAGAATCTTCCAAAGGCCTGATTGTCAGCATTAGCCAGGATCTGGAGCAATCCTCTGGCGTGTGTCACCTTTACTCTTCTTTTGAGAAATTCTGTCAGCAACAACTTTCTGCATACCCCTGTGATTTAAGAAAATCATCACTCTACAAACTGTACAGCAATGAATAGCAGATGTGTGCTGGAGCCCTGGGAAATTCTGAAGTGTCAGTTTAATATCTTGGGTGTTTCTGCCTGAACCTGAAAAGTCAATTCATGTTATAAAATTTTCAAAATATTGCCACAATTCCCTGAATGTTCTCTTTGGTTCAAGTATTGCTAAAGTAATGGACCACAGGAGAAAAGCAGGGATGAGACAAATAATGAATCTCGTCTCATTAATTAAGAGAAGATTTTTGAGAACTACAAGCACATTGATGAACTCATTTCTACCATTATTTCTCATTTCAGACTAGAAAAGTATTCATGAACAGTCATATAATTTGATGACATTCCAGGAAAATAGACTTGAATCATAGAATTATCACTTCCTTCCTTTATAATAGTTTTATTTATGCCAGATAAAGACAGCAATTTGTGCTTCTGAAATTGTAACTTAGTCATTAAAATTTTAGCAATTTGTTCTCTGTACCAGAAACAGGATTATCACTGATTCAATTTTTAAGAAATTACAAATGATTATTTCATTTGAAAAAATTGCAGCAAAGCAATTTAAGAAAGAAAAACAACTTTTCTTTAACTCATTCCTCAGAGCACTACACATTATTGTATTTACTCTGCTAATAAGAGTTATTCATGGAAGACATAAATTCATTAACAAAAATATAAGATCTTTATACTTTGATTTTAATTTCTCTAAAAACAGCCACTACTTTAGATAAAGTATACTGGTAAATAAGAATAGTAATTAAAGTGAAAAATAGCTAAATATTCCATCACTGAACTTAACAGCTTTTCAATATATTACGGAGTTTCAACTGATGCTTCTATCGAATACTTAAATGTCATTTATTAAACAATCATTCATTAAGCAATCATTCATTCTTACAGCAAACACTGTGTCAGATATTAGAGCTATGGAGATTATGAATATTATACTTTTCTCTTCAAGTATCCATTAAATTCAATTATGCCTGTATATGAAGAAAAATACAATATGACACAATATGCTTTATATGCTTTATAATAGAAGAATGTGAACAATATTAGAACATTTATCAAAATTATAATTTTTAACCTTCATATAAAGTAGTGCCTAGGGAGTTGATACCACTACTGACTATGCTCAGCCTGGCAGTAGAGGCTAACAATTGATATTTATAAATGACCAGTAATATATTGTTTAGGGACCACATAATCTATTGTCAGCAATATTTGATGTGGGGCATGTAGTACCAGAGATTAAACTTAGGGACCTGGGGGCCGGACTGTGGCGCTGGAGATAAGGTGCCTGCCTTGTCTGCGCTAACCTAGGACAGACCGCGGTTCGATCCCTCGGTTCCCCCATATGGTCCTCCGTGCCTGCCAGGAGCGACTTCTGAGGGAATAGCCAGGAGTAACCCCTGAGCGTCACCGGGTGTGGCCCAAAAACCAACAATAAATAAATAAATAAATAAACAAACAAACTTAGGGACCTAATATATGTTAGATATCTGCTCTATGACTTATCTCCCCAGTTCTCAAATATTTTAAATATTTCTCCTTTTTTAATCACTTAATGTGTGTTATTATAAAATACATCATACCGTTGAACTATATGAAGACATGCTATCAATCAAAATAGCACAGGCATTTGAATAATGTACCCTAATAAAAATATTGTCAATTTGTCACAGTCTGTGAGGAAGTCAGTAATATTCAGTTTTCATAAACAGATAGGGAAACTGCAGTGAGATTAAATTAAGTGCCAGACATTGTATTGCTAGTAAAAGTCATTTAATGTCATTTAACCTTCTAATAGTCAAAGCAATGAGAAATGGGTCCCATGTATATTCTTAAGCATGTACATCAATTATTTAAAACCAGAGTTAAAATATCTAGGTATAATTTTGAGCATCTAAAAGATAATACTGGTATATTATCTTGGGATGATAATATAGTCTAGTAGTTGATAATATTAAAAAGTAGTCATGTTTGTTGTATTTGAAGTTACACATGGTGGACTTCCAAATATTTTTGCTATTTTTCTGCCATGTATTTTTTATGTGCAATCCATTTTAATATGCTCTGAAATAATGCATATTTCAATCAAAATAGAATAAAATAAATAATACAATTACATTGACTTCTCTATAAACAGAAAATCATTGGCAAAGTAATTCACAACAAAAAATTAACATTTTAAACAGCATGCAGGTAAATAAGATTAGGTATGTCCAGGGGGCTAATCAAGTATTGTAATTTGGGATTGAAAAGCTGGTCTCAAATTGCCTATGCTATATCATGACTTTCATGGATGATTATTATGTCATTTGGGGCATCTTAACTTCATTTTACTTTAATGATTTATAGGTTAAGAATAAGGATGTCCACCACAAAACAATGTCCTGAGGATAGAAAAAGGTGGATCTACAGAAAGGTGTCTGGCTCAAAGAAATGTTCTATAAATGTTATGTTTACAAAATATAAAATAAATTTGTATTACTGTGGTATTATGTGGTCTAATGATATTTTATTCAGAAATAATATGTAATGTTGAGTCAGCCCTTAAAATTGTTGTGTACATTTTGAATTCATTTTTAGGTAGCAAAGCAAATTCTATCTGGCATTCTATTTAAAGAAAATAAACATATTTTAATCAGGATGGTGCTCACATACTATGAGTTATGTAATAAAGAAGCATAAATGGCTATACTCATTCCAATGCCAATCTGGAAAGATTATAAAACACTTCACTTTCAATGTTCTGGGTTTCTTCCAGATTTTTTTAGTGAGTAATTTCTGTCTTCAAATTCAAATAAACATTGAAAAGATTGTGAAATTGAAATGTGATATGCAGTTAAAATGTTTTTGATTTATTATTAGAATGGAATGGGTACAGAGAGTAAAGATGATTATAGTAGAGCAAGATAATTTTATTTTATATCTCCCATCACTTCTTACTCCAAACAGATGAAGCACATGATTTTCAATGTGCTTCACTTTTCTCTTCTTGTCAATGTCATATATGTTAATGTTCTCCAAAGGGTAATTAACCTCATATATATAACCAATTTTCTCTTGAAAGGAATAGATTTTATATTCTTTCTTAGAGATTTTGTATGCTGTATTAGCCTTCTTGTAGATTTTATGCCTTTGACAGGGAATTGCCTACCTCCATGTTCCTTTAAATCTAGCAAGGCTCACATATATTTTTATGTAATAATTTCTTTCTTTTTTCATGATATGAAATTTAAATTTGATATGATTACAGTTTATAAAAATTCAGGGTATCAGTCACCAGGTTAAAGGATTCTTATGGGAATAACCTTCTAATAGATATTATTTTTTTATTAAAACATGATTTTCGAAGTTGTTCATTGTACAGGTGTTTCATGACTACAATTTTCCAACATATTCCCACCAACAGTGTAACATTTCTTTCACCATTGTCCTCAGTTTCCCTCTCACACCCAGCCTACCCTTTAAGTAGATCCATAACAAATTCACTTCAAGTTCCTTTTAAACAAAAGGCAAGTAAAATTATTATAAAATAGGACCAGAGTGTTAGCACAGCGATAGGACATTTGCCTTGCCCTTAACTGACTCAGGTTTGATCCCCAGCATCTCATGTGATCCCCTGGGTCAGGGACAATTGTGAGAGCAAAGCCAGGAGTAACCCCTGAATGCTGCCAGGTGTGGCCCCAAAACAAAAACAAAACTAAAATAAAATGAAATAAAATAAAATAATTCAACAAAAGTCAATTTATGGTCAGTCATTTCTATATGATTTTAACCTGTGTAAATAAATTCAAATAATTTAATACAATATAACTATTCTTAATTGTAGAAATAAATTTTAAACTCTAAAATATACTACCTAAATTTTATTTTGTACTAGGATTTTATACTAAAAATCATTTAGCCCTATCATTAATAAAGCTATTTTATAATTCTTTAGTAATTTTATTTCAGAGCTGACATAAAATAAGTAAAGTTATAGATGTAAACTTTTAAATAAGAGTGGAAACATTACCCAAAAACTTAAAGGGAGGGACCAGAGAGATAACAGATTGGGTAGGACATTTGCCTTGAATGGGGTCAAACTGGTTCCATTCCCTGAGTTCCTCAGAGTTTTCCTGAGTCTGCCAGAAGTGATTTCTGTGCACAGAGCCAGGAGCGTTGCCGATGTACCACCACTACCACCCCCAATTTTAAGGTGTTCGGAGCAACAGCATAGTGGTAGGGCATTTGCCTTGCATTCTTTCAACCCGAGATGGACCTGGGTTCAAGTCCCGATATCTTATATGGTCCCGAGGCTGCCAGGAACAATTTTTGATCTCAAAGCCAGGGATAACCCTTGAGCACCACTGGGTGCAACCCAAAACCAAAAACAAAACAAAAAATTTTAAGGAGAAATTCTGAAAAGCCTATAAAAATACAAAGTGGTTTATGTGCTCGCTTCGGCAGCACATATACTAAAATTGTAACAATACAGAGAAGATTAGCATGGCCCCTGCGCAAGGATGACACGCAAAAATACAAAGTGGTTTATCCTAAGAAAGAAAATACAGTTTTATATTAGAAAATGATTATAATATAGATACTTCCTATATATCTGCATTTATAATAAAGATTGCATAAAATATTTATGAATATAAAAAAACAACCTGATAAGACATGAAACATTCATTGTTAATTTGCTGTTGAATATGTAAACATACTTTCTTAATCTAATAGAGTACAACCATTCACATGTGGTTGAGAGATATATTAAATGCCCATGCTGTGGTATTTGTTCTGTCCTCTAAAGAACTACTTTAGCACTTCTTATAAAAACTGCTTTCAAGGCTCTGGATTTCCTAAGTTGCTGTCTGTCCCTGAGGTTCGGTATTTTTCTTTTAAATCTCCAAAACTTCCTGGATAAACTATATGAGTAGTGTATAGTTCTCTAAGAGTAGAGAACAGGATACAATATCAAGACTTAGTTGCAAACTGAAGTCCAGGGTCAGTGTGACATTTCATTCAACTGCTTCTTATGCCCTAGGACATCCATTATCAGCAGCAAAAAATATAATAGGGAAAAATGGTGATAACATTAGGCAATTACATATCCATGTGCAAAGCATTAACTTGATCTAAAAATTTGGCTTCTACAATGATTGTTTTTGGCCATTTTGACCAGCTGCTTTAATTATTCTGCTAATATGTGAGTTACTAGATATTTTTATTTTTATTTTTTTTTGAGTTACTACATCTTTAACTTTTGAAGTTCTTCCAGTTTCCTAGGTAAGAAACAGACTATTTTAATAATACTTTTTAATAACACTTTTTGGTGTTATTTATTTAGGAAGTAAAAGAAAAGGAGTGAAATTTTGAGAGAGACTGTCTTTTATTTTATGCTCTGTAACCCATGCATTATATATCCTTAGAAGAACGTTGTTCAACCTCTCTGAACTTCAGTATATCATCTACAAAATTTAAATAATGTATACTTTATTGAAAGACTGATAATGCCCATAGAAAAGTTCTTGTAAATATCAAAAGCTCTTTCCCTGAAAGGGAAATACTCTAGAAACTCCTTCTGTGAGAATATTTGAGCATATGAGTGATGTGACAAGCACAGTGCTAGGTGAGGAGTTCAAGGATCTTAACACAGTCTTGCTGTAAAATGTAAACTGTGTGCTTCTCTCATTTCTCCATTCTGTCTGGTTCTGTAAAATTTCTGATAGAAAAGACCTAAAAAGGATTATTCAAAATCATATCATGGGGATCTATCTAAGGGCAAGACTATGCATTTTGAATAACAAAAAGAATTTATAAGTGTTGTCATTTTGAAAACCACATGTAGGTGGATAAAACAAAAATATAAAAGTCCTGGGGGGCCAGACGGATAGCACAGCGGGTAGGGCATTTAACTTGCATGCAGCCAACCTGGGTTAGACCACTGTCATCCCATATGGTCCCGCAAGTCAGCAGGAGTGATTTATGAGTTCAGACCCAGAAGTAAGCCCTAAGTGCCTCTGGTTGTGGCCCAAAAACCCATCTATAGGTCATCCCTAGGTAGTGGCATCACAAATAATTTTTGCAATTTTGATAGTTCAAAAGAAGTTGGAAAGCTGGCAGACAAGTAGGAAAGGAGAACTCTTTCCCATTTCAACTCCTGAGGAATATGCACATTCGTCATCTTGTTTTCTTGCATATGCAATCTCAAAATTATTCACTTTCAAAGGAAAAAATATAGTGAAGGGACAGCAGCAGCAGTAGAGCAGCAGTACAGAAGAGCCTGAAGAAGCTTAGAACAATTCCTGCCCCAGAGACCCAAGTGTGAAATTCCCAAAACCCTTGATCCCAGCAAGGAACCAGATACCTGGACAATGAAAGATGACTGATGGAATATCAAGTACTAAGGAAGGTAGCTGGAGAAAAAAAAATAGCAGTGGCAGGGGACAGAGGCTGAGCTGGAAGCAGCAGCTATGGTCACAGTGTTTCCAGAAAGAGTGATGTCCTGATTTGGTCCGGCAACTGAGCTGGCAATTGTGAAAAGAGGCCACAGAGGTAGGAATTATGGAATGTAGCACAAACCCTTCACCATGGCCTAAGTCATGTCACAGACATTAGCACAGAAGGAAGGAGAATGAGCCAGATTGCAACAGGAGGGTGCCAATTAAGCCATACCAGTAGCTATGCTACTAGACTACTAATAGTGGGATGTGGACAGGATACAGCTGCCTTTGCTAAGAGACTGTCTGGAAGTTCCAGTTTTACTTACTCTTAAGGCCTTACTCAAAGTAGCAAAACTCAGAGCTGTCAGTTGGCCCAGACCAACTGTTCAAGGGTCACAGACACAAGCATAGAGAGAGAGCAAACTAAGGCCTAAGTCCAACAGGAGGCAACCAGGGCAGTGAGGTGGCAATGAGGCCAATTTGTTTCACAGCCTCACATTGCTCCTAGGCAAGGAGCCCCACTACAAGATATAAAAAAACACCATACACTGAAAAGGTCACAATAGAAAGACAATGCAAAACCCGACCATAATAAAAATATTAGTTCCAAGGAGTCAACCAACATCAGCCACCTGCATGTCCTCTCTGATAAGGACTTTAGAGAGGAAATGTGAATCACGTTCAAAGAATTCAAAGAAACCATGGAGCTAACCCGAACAAACAGCAAAGACTCAAGAGGATCTAAGAGTAGAAATGAGAAAACTTCAAACTGAAATACCAGGATGAAAAACTCAGTAGGTGAAATGAAAAACTCTCTGAAAAGTCTTACCATTAGAGTAATCTCTACCAAGAACAGAAACAGTGAAATAGAAAATGAGCTGCATAATGCCTCCAACAAACAGAAAAAAATTAGAAAAAAGCCTTAAAACAAAGGACCAGAAGATTGAAAAAAAATCCACAAAATAAGTGAACAGACAACAATAGAACTTTGGGACAATTCAACAGGAATAGCATGAGAATTAATGGGGTCCTCGAAAGACAGGAAAAAAAAGCCAGTGAAGAAGCAATAATCAAAGGCATCATCACAGAGAAATTCCCAGAAGAAAAGAATAAATTAAACCATATCCTGGATGCCTGAAGAGTACCAGCTAAAGAAAACTCAAATAAGTCTTGACATGACTTGTCATGTCATATGTCTTGACATGGCATATCCTAGTTACAGTGATGAAAACACATGAGCTGCAGTGGTGGCACTAGAGGCAAGGCATCTGCCTAGCAAGCATTAGCTGAGGATGGGCCTCCTTTCAATCCCTTGGCATCCCATATGGTCCCCCAAAGCCAGAAGGGATTTCTGAGCGAAAAGACAGGAGTAACCCCTGAGCGTCAATGGGTGTGGTCCAAAAGAACAAAACAAAATAAAAAAACCATAAAATGATGAAAACCCCAGATAAGGATAGAACACCGAAAGCAGCAAAATCCAAAAGCGTTATTATATACAAAGAAGCATCCTTAAAATTGACAGCAGATTTATCATAAACAACCTTCCAGGCCAAAAGACAGCGGGTTATAGTGAAATAATTCAAGGAAATGAACCTTGAATACTTCACCAAGAATACTTCACCCAGCTAGATTTTCAATCAGATTTGAAGGAAGGATACACAGCTTTACAATAAACAACAGCTCAGGAACTTTGCAGACTTAAAAGAACGATTTAAGTATCTAAGTCAGTCAGGTTTCACAAACACACCAAACTTTTACAAAAAAAAAAAAATGATACAAAAACCTTGTGTTAATGATCTATCTCAACATAATGGATGAAATGTACCAGTTTAGTGACCCAACGTGGCAAAAAAGGATCAGAAAATTGAAGCTACATTTTGTTGCCTGCAAGAAATATCTTTGAATAGTCAGAGGAAACACAGATTCAAAATCAAAGGTTGGAGGACAATCCTTCAAGCAAGAACTTCCTGAAAAAGCGGTCATACTAATATCAGACAACATAGATTTCAAGTTTGGTTTATTAGAGACATAAAAGGTCATTTCTTAATAATAAAGAGATATATACAACAGGAAGAAGCCACACTCATAAACATGTATGTGCCTAATAAGGGGCCAGGAAATAACTGCTAGTATACCTGAAGAAAGACATCTATAGCAACATAGTAGTTGTAGGAGATTTCAACACTGATCTGTAAGCTCTTGATATGTCATCCAGGCTAAAACTTAACAAGAATATATTGGCTTTGAAGGGAGAAATGGAAAATAATATCTTAGTAGACATATATAGGGTTTTCCATTTTCAGAAAACTGGAAATATATTCTTCTCCAATGCATTTGGGACATTTTCAAAGTATACCACATGCTGGACCATAAAACATACTTCCATAAAATCAAGAGGATATAATGACAAACATTATAATTAATGGTGTAAAAGCCTTGCCTCAAGTCAAGGTTGCCACCTTTCACCACTTCTATTCAATATAATACTTAAAGAACGTGCCATCAGAATTAGCCAAAAACGAAGGTGTCAAGATAGAAAAGAAAAAAGTGAAACTCTTGTTGTTTGCAAATGACATGATTTAAAAATTTCTAAACATTCTACAAAAAATAGCTTCTTTAGACAATATGCTTGTATAGTAAAGTGGCAGACTAAAATATCAGTATGAAAAATTCCATGGCTTTTCTATAAAAAATGAAAGATAAGAAAGAAATATTAAAATAACAATCCCATTTAACAATTGTACCTCAGAAAATTGACCTTGGAGTCAATTTAACTAAAGAGATGAAAGACGTATATATAGAAAACTACAAAACACTGCTTCAAGAAATTAGCGTACAAAAGGAAATGGAAATGTATATCCTACTCATGGGATTAGAAGGATTAACATTATATGACAATATTTTTCAAAGCATTTGATAGATTTCATTTAATCGCTATAAGAATACCCATGACATTTTTCAAAGAAGTAAATAAAATAATTCTACAGTTTGTATGGAAAATAAATATTCATGAATATGTAAAGCAATCCTTGGGGTAAAGGAAATGGAAGGAATCACTTCTCCTAACCTTAAAATGTACTATAAAGCAATAGTCATTAAGATAGCATTGTACTGGAATAAAGACATACCCTCAGATCAATAAAATAGACTTGAATATTTTGAGACAGACCCTCAGGTATATAATCAATTAACCTTTGATAATGGGGCCAGAAATCCAAAGTGGTGCAAGGAAAAGTTCTTCAACAAATGCAGTTGGGAAAACTGGTCATCTTCATGCAAAAAATCAAACTCAGATTCTCTATTTAATGTTATGCATAAAAGTCAAATAAAAATGGATTAAAGACCTTGATATCAGACATAAAGCCATAAGATACATAGATTAAAGTGTAGGTAGAGCATCCATGACATTGCAACCAAATGCATCTAAAAGGAAGAAACACCACTGGCATTTCAAGAAAGTGAAAGCAAAGATGAACAAATGAGACTGCATTAAATTGAAAGTTTCTGCACTTCAAAGAAAATGGTGACTAGGATACAGACTGCTCTCAGAATGGGAGAAGCTATGCATCCAATACCCATCTGATACGTAGATAATATCTAAGATAAAAAAAAAGTACTAGAGGAACTCAGCAAGAAAAATAATCTAACCTCCATCCAAAAGTGAGAAGAAGAATGAACATACATTTTCTGAAAAAGAAATACAGATGGAAAAAAGACAAATGAGAAAATGCTCCACATCACTAACCATCAGGGTGTTGCAAGTTAAAATAATGAGGTAAAATTTCACACCACTGATACTCACATACATCACAAAGAACAGAATAATCAGTGCTGATGTGGATGTGAGAAGAAAGGAACTCTATCACCTCTATTGGGTATGCCGGTCTTTTGGGAAAATAATACAGATATTCTTCAAAAAACTAAAACAAGAGCTCTCATATAATCTAGTAATACCACTCCTAGGGATATAACCTAGGAACACAAAAACACAATACAAAAATTCTATCTGCACTCCTATTTTATTGCAGCATTATTAACAATAGCCATAATCTGGAAACAAATCAAGTGCCTGACAACAGTTGAGTAGCTAAAGAAACTAGGGTATAATCTACACAATGGAATACTACACAACTGGCAGGAAAAAAATAAGTAATGAAATTTGTATAAACAAATGAATGAATATGGATAGTTTTAAGCATATAATGAATGGAATGAGTTAGAGGGAAAAGATTTGACATACAATAATCTCAATAATTTATGGTATATAAGAAAAATAAAATATTATGTGGTAATAATATCCAGAGATGATAGAGATGAAAGCAAAGAGGACCAGTTCATGGTAGGAAGCTTGCCACAATTATGGAGCAGTGCAGTTAGGGCAAATAAGGAACCCAAGACAATAATTTTTGGAACTGATAACTTAGTACAATAAATGAGTTTTAGATGGAGATAAAGTGATATACATGGTATCCCTTCATTAATAATAGTGTAAACCCTGGTCTCTAAAAAAAAAAATAAAAGTGATAGAGATAGAGAGAGAGAGAGAGAGAGAGAGAGAGAGAGAGAGAGAGAGAACTCCTATCCCAGAGGCAGGCAAGAGGGGATGATAGGAGAGAAACTGAGGATTGGTAGTTGGGAACATTCATGAATGAAGGGTGGTGAACATTATAAGACTGAAACTCAGTAAGAACAACTTTGTAATAGCAGTGCTTAAATAATTTAAAAAGTAAAAATTAAATAGAAAGAAGCTATAAATTTTTAAAAATTTTAAAAGAAAAGAAACTTTGTTTTCTTGGTTTTGGGGTCACATGTCACAACACTTAGGGGCCACTTTTGGCTCTAGGCTCAGAAATCGTTCCTGGCAGACTCAAGGGACATATGGAATGCCTGGATTCAAACCACTGTCCTTCTGCATGTAAGGCAAACTCTCTGGCCCCAAAAGAAAATTTTTTATTTTATTTTTTAAAAAATATTTTATTGGGGCCGGGCGATGGCGCTGGAGATAAGGTGCCTGCGCTAACCTAGGACGGACCGCAGTTCGATCCCCCGGTTCCCCATATGGTCCATATGGTCCCCCGTGCCTGCCAGGAGCGACTTCTGAGCAAATAGCCAGGAGTAACCCCTGAGCGTCACCGGGTGTGGCCCAAAACAAAAAACAAAAAAACAAAAAAAAATATTTTATATACCTTAGTAGCAATGTTTCTTTTTTCTTTTAGTGATGCAGGTTATATTTCACCAATCCAGATAAATTTGATTTTGGGGAGCCAGCATGGAGGTAATGCATTTGCCTTCCATGCAGAAGGTCATTGTTCGAATCCCGGCATCCCATATTGTGCCCTGTGCCTGCCAGGAGCAATTTTTGAGCATAGAGTCAGGAGTAACACCTGAGCACTGCCGGGTGTGACCCAAAAACTAAAAAAAAAAAAAAAAAAAAAAAGAAAAAAAAATTTGGTTTTTTTGGTTTTTTGTCTCCATGTAGTCTTTATGTAGTTATATTAGTTTGTCTAGTACCAAATGCTTATTATACTTTGATTCCCCATTTTAACATCTCAAGTGGATACTAGAAAGTGTAAGTAGCTGTTAAGTACTGCAAAATATGTCATTCATTAATGAATACTTTGTAAGTTCAGACATAGAGCTTTGCACACATTCTCATAACTAGACAACTAGAACCCCCTTGATTTTATGTAACTATGTACCTATAATATTGCTGTCAACAATATGTAAGCCAATACAATCAAAATAAAAATTATATTTAAAAATATATGAATTAAAATTTGAACTTGCCTCTTGATTTATTTATGTGAACCTGAAATAAGCATGTAATTTTTCAAACATCAGCTTAATAATGTAATAGAATTTTTCCAATGAACCATAACTCAATTATTAGATGCATACCTAATAAAATATCCATGTCATACACATAAATAATATTTATTTTACATGTGAATGGAGAGATGTTACTTATAACATATTTGCAAAATATTTCTATTTCCTTCAATTTCAGTTACCTTATTACTCTCTGGCGCACCCATAAGGGGCTTGAGGACAAACTCACCAATTTCCAAAGGTTCTCTTTAAGAGCAAATAGAAAAAAATTGATTCCATGCTTTCTTTTTTATATAAACTTTGTGTTATCCTGATCTACTGTCTCAGAGAAAAACTTCTACAAAGTAGGGCTGGTGAGATAGGATAATTGCCTTTTACATAACTGACCCTGTTTCAAACACCCTGAAACTCATATATATGGTCTCCCAACTCCCATCAGGAGTGATCCCTGAGCAAAGAGCCAGGAGAAAGCCCAGAGTACCACTAGGTATGGGCAAAAACAAAAGAAATTAAAAAAACTACAAAGCTTTAGAATTTATATTTCTCAAATATTTCTTCCATAAACTCTAAAGTAATGTAACACATAAAATATGAATGTGTGTTTCCATAATATATGGGTGCAGAACATACATCTTAGTAACCATCTAAATTTGCCCTGGAAGTATTGTATCTACTGAACACAATGTATAAATGTAGATACTAAAATCACATTCTATAATAATCACCTAATCAAATTTATTTTTCTGACCCTCCCTTGCTTTATTCCCAGTCTTTAAAAATGTTTTTTTTATTTATGCAATACAGAAGTTGTGAATCTATCACACATAATTGAAAGTGCTATTCCTCTATCCAAATATCTTCTTTCCTCTTTTAGACCAATCTAAATTATCTCAATCAATAAAAACTAAAAAATTGAATAAAAAACATTGAATTCTTGAGATAACCCCTGGAAGATAATATATTATTTAGAGTATGAGCTTAGCATGCAATCAAGCAAGATTCAACTTCCCTGAATTACAGTGTCCCTGAGCATCCACTGGATGCATTACCAGAGGACCCCAGAAACCCCAGAGTGACACAGGTATCTAAAACATTGCAGAGTCAATTTATCATAGCATCGTTGGGTCTTTGCACTGAAGTGCTTATCCAGTTGGCCAAAAATCACTAGTGGGGACCTAAGGTCTCCAGAGAAACACTTTAAAGAACTAAAATCATATGTAATAATTATCCCCTGAATAAATTCTTTGATTTTGAGGAACTTGTTGAATAATATTCAATCTTATTCTAGACCAGTAATTAACAATATCATTGGCATAATGAATATTTTAATTAATTTAAATATAAAAATCAGAATACTCCTCCCAAAATAATTAGAATAATTCCCTAGGAATATGTAGCTATTAAGAGAATGGATATGATATATATATATATATATATATATATATATTTCTTGACTTAATTCTAAATTTGGCCATGTGATATTCTTTTGTCAATCAAATATCACTAGAATTAATTAATACACCTCACAGCAGAAGTGTGAAGAGCATTAGAATAGTTTCTTCTATCTTAAACAAAGCACAATTTGGTTTAAAAGCCTAGCATTATCCTAGATGGGTTTTTTTTTCCACCGGTTTCTCTAATAAAGGAAATACAAATAGCAGATGCAACAAAAGCATGATAAACAATCACCATAAAAAGAAGCAAATCTTTGTTAAAGCCATTAATATTTCCAATTTTTTTATATTTTATCCACACCTACCAGATTAAAACTGTATTAAAAATACCTTAATTTTTACAAGTAAATACTAGAACTATGCCTTAAACTCTATTAACATACTATGACTATCAATATCATGACTATTATAGAGAGACACCTATGATGCAGTGGCAAATATACTGTAAAGTAGTCTTTTGGAATAAGGAAAGGGCAGATAATATAACAGACTAGCATGTGACTTCACATAAGAAAAGAGAAATGCTATTGCTAGCATTAATTTGTTGCTATCAGGTATTGTTAGCAAGATGCCCTAGGACAGGAGTATAGGAACTCAATTTGCAAGTAACTTGAGGAAAATCCTGGAAGAAAATTCAAAATTCAAAAATTAGAAGATGCAAGCTCACTTTACTGCTAACTGAAAAAAATAGACATAAAAACAAAAATTGATTAAAAGTCCAACTAACTTTAAAGGTCCAATTAGAAGCTTTTTGTAAAAACTTATATTTAAATTTCTACTTAATTCAGTTTTACAAGATAATTGTTAAATAAATGTGGCTACAGTCGTACATATGAAGACAATACAAAACATACAAGGCCAAAATAAATACGCATACAGCTAAAGTTACTAGAAATGTAAACAAAAGGAAACTTAAAATCAGCAAAAGTAAGCAAATAAAAAAGTTCATTGCAAAATTAATTGAAGTAAAAACAAAAAATACAAATAAATGAAATCAAGAACTGTTTTGACAAAAGAATAAGATTTACAAACCATTAGTTAGACTCACAAATATATTAGAAAACTCTAATATATTGAATAATAAATGAAAGAAAAGATGTCACAAGGGATACTACAGAAATCCAAAGGATAATCATAGGTTACTCTGATAAGCTTTATTCCACAAAATTGAAGAATCTAGAAGAAATTTGATATTGAACTATTATAACCTTCCAAGGCTTAATCAGAAGAAAACAGAACTCCTGAATAAATCAATTACTGAGGAAGTAAATAGTGATAATCAATAATCTCCCCTAAGACAAAAACCTAGGTCCAAATAGTTTTACTAGTGAGTTCTTCCAAACCTTCACAAAAAATGTTTTTCTTATCAAGCCTCTCAGAAACTAAACAATCAAGAATTCTGTTTGTGTGAAACAAACATTATCTTAATACAAAACTCAGGCAGATTCATTAGAAAAATGGAAGTAACTAGAGTAACGAGTGAATAGAGTAATTATTTTCTGATTAACATAAATGCAAAATTCTCAACTGAATATTAGTTAACTGAATCAAGGAACACATTAAACAACATATACTGTGCCTGAAACAATAATATGGTAGGTAGAGCACTTGCTTTGCAAGTTTTTTTTTAACTTGTACCCAATATAACTGGAACGAACCCTGAGAACAGAAATTTATGAAATAGAAACACATAATTTATTCATGAACTGGAAGAGTTAATATTTTCAAAATTACTTCCCTACCCCAAAGCTTTATATTTATTTAATGCATACCCTAAAAAAACCACTTTTGGAGGAGGAAGATATACCACATGCTGTTAAAATGTATATGTAACAATAAATCCATCAAAATAATCAAAGCATCATAGGGAAAAATAGAATATAATAGACATTGGTTTGTTCAACTTTCAATTATACTATAAAGCTAAAATAATCAAAATAGTGCTGCATTGAAATAAAAGACTAAAGTTTCCATATTGAGAATCCAGAGACAGAGTTTCAGGTCCATGATCAGCTAATCTACACACACATACACACATATACAAGCACACACACACACACACACACACACACACACACACACACGAACAGAGTACGGAATGAAGCAAGAAAAGTCTATTTAACAAATGTTGGTAGGAAGTGTGGCTAGCCACATGCAAAAGGTTGAAAACAAACAAACCTCAAATTTCTATCTCACATAACACAAAAGTTCAATCAAAACTAATCAGAGAATTTGATATCAAACCTAAAACAATAAAATTTATTGAGAAATCTATGAGATGTAGAATCAGTCATGGCATTTAACTTAGAGGCATTTTCCATTAATCGTGCCATTGGACAACCAAACAGAAGCAAAATAAACAAAATGGATTATAATAAATTAAGAATCATTTGTACTGAAAAAAAATGACTAGATTAAAAAGGAATCTTGCAGGAGGGCAGAGCAATAGTACCATGAGTAGGGTGCTTGTCTTGCATGTACCCTTCCTGCCTTTAATTCTAGGAACCTTGTGTGGCCCCACATTGAGCACAGCTAGGAGTGATATCAGAGCACACAGCCAAGAATAAGTATGAGCATTCTGGGTTTCCCTTCCCAAGAAAAATAATCCTAGAGTCTAGAAAAAATTTTTTTTCACCATTCACTTTATATATACAAGATATATATTTATATAAAAAGTGTGATATCTTATTTATCATCAGTGAAATGTGAATCAAAATGGCAATGAAATATCACCTCACAACAGTGAAACTATCACATAGAAAAGAATAGAAATAACCAGTGCTGGCATATATGTGAGGAAAAAAGAAACCTCAGCCATTACTGGTGGTAATTGACTCTTCTATGATAAACAGTATGAAAACTTCTCAAAAAAATTAGAACTGAGTTTTCATATGAACCCACAATTCTGATTCTATCCCCAAGAGTTCAGAAACACTATTTTAAGTGACATTTTTGTTTCTGAGTTCAGTGCAATAAAATTTACAATAGGCAAGATCTGGAAACAAACCAGTAGTCAATAATAAATGAATGAGTCATGAAATCACTTTATATCAATACACTAAGATGCTACTCAACTATAAGAAGAGATACAAAAATATGATTTGTGGGCCAGAGAGATAGCATGAAGGTAAGGCATTTACCTTGCATACAAAAGGTCAGTGGTTCAAATCCCAGCATCCTATAGAATCCTCCAAGTCTGCCAGGAGCAATTTCTGAGCGTAGAACCAGGAGGAACCCCTGAGCAAAGTCGATGTGACCCCCCCAAAAAATATGATTTGATGATACATGTTGGAATTGAGTATATTGTGCTGATTGAAGACAGTCAGGAGAAGAAAATACAAAATTATTTTTCTCATATGTTAAATACAAAAAATTAGTAAAAGTATAGTAAATGACCAAAGGAATAGAGCCTTATAAAACAGTACCTGAATAAAATTGTGTAGAGACCAATGTTAAGGATTTTTTAATATTATGGTTAAAATAGTACATTGTAAGCACATTAAAACATTAAATGTTTGCCACAATTTAACCTAAACAGATAGGCAGATAGGCATGTCCAAAAAAGAATTGTAGGCATATATATTGACCAATATTATTTTATCAATCAATTTTTTCAAAGTTGGGTCAGTTTATGAGGCAACTATATTATCAAGAGAACCATAAGTCTAGACTAAAAGAGACCATGACTGCTTAAGAACTGAAAGGCTCTTTGATTCAATGACCAGGAAAATAACATTTAAAAGCTATTCAGGCATCAAGCAGAACATATGATCTAACTTGTTCTTTAGATGTGACAAAAAAGGATAAATGGAAGACTTATAAAAGAGTAGCCAATAATGTCAAGTCATGTAAAGCAACTGTCTGGAGCCTACCTGTAAAGTGCTCCCCACATGTTAAGAATCCTAATAACGGGGCCCGGGAGATAGCATGGAGGTAAGGCGTTTGCCTTTCATGCAAAAGGTCATCGGTTCGAATCCCGATGCCCCATATGGTCCCCCGTGCCTGCCAGGAGCAATTTCTGAGCATGGAGCCCCTGAGCACTGCCGGGTGTGACCCAAAAACCAAAAAAAAAAAAAAAAAAGAATCCTAATAACATCTCCCAATATACTTTCAGAAGCATTTTCATCAATGTTCTGTTGTTTCCATTTTTTCCCAAGATGGGTATATTTGTAAAAATTATTCAGTTTCTCTTCTGGTGTAAATATTTGAAATAGAATCTGAAGCAATAGCACAGCAGATAGGGCATTTGCCTTACATGCAGCAAAGCCTAATTTAAGCAGCAGATTCCCTGAATCAAACAGGAGTGATTCTTTACAGCAGAACAAGTAGTAAACCCAGAGCATGCTTGTGTATAGTCTCAAAAGCAAATGTGTAAGTTTGAAATGATAATAAAGGAATGCTATTAATTAACTACAGTATATGTTTAAGAAAGATTGTATTTGGTTCTGATGTAAAGATGGTCTGATGTAAATAAAGAAAAATCTTTGACCATGAGACTTACTAGGTGGGATTTTTAGGTTGTTTTTGATTAGACTAAGGTACAAGGAACAAACAATTTTACCACATATTTTATATTCCATAAATTTTATGGAATAAATGATCTTCCTTTCTTTGCTAATGGCAGGTTTGGTCAGAGATTTGCTTCAACAATACAATGTGAGTGCAAATAAATATGCTGCTATGTGAGGCTTTCAAAGTGACTACAAATCTAGTAACATACTGCAACTGAAAGTCCAGCAGTTTCCACATGGGAACTATTTTGGCTACTTAGATACCAGAGGAGAAATTATTGTGAATCTTAGCTATGTGAGTGACTCAAATGGCATGCAATATTTAACATGTATAACACAATGGTAGAATTGAATAAGAAAAATTTTCAACCTTATCAAAAAATGGGAAGAAAACTGAATAGAAACTTCTTCAAAGAAGAAATACAGCTGGCCAAAAGGCACATGAAACAATGATCCACATCACTAATCAGCAAGAAGATGCAAATCAAAACAATAAGGCACCATCTCATGCCACAGAGATTGGCACACATCATAAAAAAGAACGAGTGCTGGTGTAGATGCAGGAAGAAATGGACTCTTATTCATCTGGTGGAAATGTCTGCTGGTCCAGCTTTTTAGAAAACGATATAAATATTAATCAAAAAACTGTAAATTGAGCTCTCATATGGCTAAGCAATATCACACCAGGAATATACCATAGGGGCCCCCCAAAAAAGTACAGAAAAGGCATCTTTCCTCCTATATACTTTGCAGTACTATCACAATAGCCAAAATCTGGAAACAACCCAAGTGCCCAAGAACAGATAAGTGGGTTAAGAAGGTATGGATCATCTACATAATAGAATACTATGCAGAGGTTAAGAAAAATCAAGTCATGATATTTGCTTAAACGTGGGTGAATATGGAGAGTATTTTGCAGAGTGAAATGAGTCAGAGGAGTTAGACACAGAATGATCCCACCCATTAATGGGTTATGAAAAAATATTTTGATAATTGTACCCAAAGACAATAGTGATGAAGGTGAGGAGCACACATCCTCAGTAGAAGATTACCACAAGGAGATGGAGAGTTCAGTTAGAAAAAAGCAAAGACCACTATAAAAATGACAGTCAGAAATGATTACTCTGGACTAGAACTGGATGCTAAAAGGTAGTAAGTGATATGTATGATACCCTTTGAGTAAAAAATATTGCAAAATACAGTTTCTAAAAGGAAAAGAGATAGAAGAAAAATGCCTGCCACAAAGGCAGGCAAGAAGGAAAGCAGAAGGGAAACTGGGAGTATTGATGGAGGGAAGTACACTGATGAAGGGATGGATGTTGAATACTATGATTGAAGCTAAATCATAAACAGTTTTCTAAATGTTTTTTATAGTAATTCATTTAAAATGTGTTAATAAACATACCAATGAGTCATGGGGATATATAAGGTATTTATATATTTTAGCTCAATATGAAAGTTCTACCCTAAGAATAACATCAAAATATCATCTGAATGGTTGTGTGGTTTAGTCTGAATATGATGGACACTGATTTATATCTAAGAAACTGAAAAAATAACAGGATAAAATAATGCAGAAGAAACCGCAATCATTACCTTGGGGAACTTGTGGAGGGAACCCACAGGGCCAAAGAGATAGTAAAATGATTAAAGAGCTTGCCTTGTGCACAGAGCACCTGAATTTGACCCTTGACACATAATGTTCCCTCAGCCCTTCCAGAAATGATCCCTGAGCACAGTGCCAGAAGTTTGCCCCAAGCACAGTCAGGTATAGCCCCAAAACAAACAAAAAACTCACTTAATAACAGAGAGTAACTCATAATCTGTGTTCCAATCTAGTAAAATGTTACAGTCATAGATCTTCCATAACAAATGGTAGATTATAATTTGACAGAGAAAAAATAAATGATGCCTTGATATCACAATCATGTATTTAATGATCATTTATGTAAAAATCCATGAAACAACATGACTAATTTATAACAGTCACACAAAAAATTCACTGAATATTCATCACTGCATATTTTTAAAGTAGAACCATAAAACTAATCCTTAAGATCTATTGAATGTAAATTGAACTTTCAATAGACATGATGCATATATGTACATGTCAAAACCAAAAGGTAGTGAATATCTGACTCATATAGGCTGGTCTACACATGAAATCACAGTAATATTTGCTCCCATCACTGTAACATTTTAATGAAATTAGAATGCATAAAAATAAAGTCTTTACAAAAGGGAAAATAATCCCCTAAACTACAGAATAAAAAATGTCAAGATAATATCTTAGCTTCTCAGTATTATAGGGAAAATTGTTGATAAGAGTCTGAGATTCCACAGCTACTGTAAAGGACATTGTTGCTCCAACTGTTGTTTAAGTACAAGTCTTTCTCTTCTGTCTTTTCTCCTCTGCTGTGCTTCTCTAGCCAAAAGAGTTGAGTCCATTGTTTAAAAGTTTTGTTGTGTGGTTGGGCAAAGACTCTTCTTTGGAAATATATATATATGTATATATATATACTATAGGTTTTTTATACTTTTTGGATTATGGATCACACCCAGATGCTCAGAACTTAATCCTAGCTCTGCACTCAGGTATCACTCCTGATAGGGACTTGGGAACCTTATATGGTGTGGAGGATAAGACCCCAGTTCACAGTTTGTAAGTAAAGCACCTTACAGGCAGTACTACTGCTCTGGACCCGAGATTTAAATTCTACAATCCAAACTACAATTTTCCAGGTCTTGAGAATTGAATCTGAGTAGCTGGAAAGCATGTCTTTGAATATTCAAAAAATGATTTTAATATTGCTCACATAGCATAGCCAAAAAGGTAGTAAAAGTTAAAGCTTTCCTTTCGAGTTTCACCTACAAGAAATAATCTAGCAATTAAGTCTATAAAAGATGGCAAGAATAGGAAATGGAAATAGAAAAGGTGCTTACTAATAATTTTTTAACTTTCTAAGATCATTCTTCCTTTTAAATGGCACTAGAAACTTGCTTGACTTTAAATATGCAAAAAAAATTACTAAATACGATGTCCAATTTTATTACACATTTATAATACCATGTTTCTTAGAAAATACTTAAAGCACTATTGTATACAAAAACATAAAATTATTTTAGTAGATAAAATAAAATTTATAAATTTAAATAAATATAAAAGTAAAATGAGGAGAACTTGAGGAGTTGAGAATACATAGTATTCAAAATTATCACAAATCAGGAAAAATAACCACATATACTATTCCCAAAGGACAGTTATCACAAATCTCCACCAATCACAAATCTCCATCAAGTTCCCTCTTACAGAAAAGGAACTAAAAGCGGTAATCTGAATTTTAAGATAATTCAGAAATCTATGTTCTATATTAAATGTCTTGATTTGCAAGAACTGTTCACTTATTTTTTAATATGTTACTTTATTTAAAGACCCTGTATCAGGTAGTTGTTATCACATAGTTGATCATAGTGCATTTGTTTCCAGACAGTGGGGAAAAAAATCATACAAAAAAAAAAAGAAATAGAGAAAGAAAGAAAAAGAAAGGAAGGAAGGATGGAAGAAAGAAAGAAAGGAAGGAAGGAAGAAGGAAGAAAGGAATGGAGGGAGGGAGGAGGAAAGAAAGAAAGAAAGAAAGAAAGAAAGAAAGAAAGAAAGAAAGAAAGAAAGAAAGAAAAGATCGGAAGAGCGTCG